>MU676037.1:83336-118888 GCA_026770625.1 Nicotiana glauca
CAAAATTCTTAAAATTGTCAAAATCATTTTATTTGACATTTTTGGAATAATTTGCTTAGGGTAAAAATCACGTGCTCACACTACCTTAAGGCCTTCAAGTGCGTTTTGACAATGCTCCATCCAAACCCATGGCTTGTTCTTCTTTAGCAACTCAGTCAAAGGTGTTGCCTTTGCTATTCTAAGTAGCCACTGATGAATTGATGATAGTAGTTAAAAAGGCCAAGGAAGGATCTCAACTCAATTACCTTTATAGGTGCCTCCCACTCCTGGATAGCACGTACCTTAGCCTCGTCCAAGCGTAGCTCGCCATTGCTGATCACATGGCCTAAGAAGTACACCTTTGATTGTGCAAACTCAAATTCCTCCCTCTTGATGTATAGCTCGTTCTCCCGCAGGACTTGTAAAACCTTCTTTAAGTGCTCCATGTGCTCCTCCAAGGTGTTGTTGTAGATGACTATGTCTTCTAGGTAGACTACCACAAACTGATCAAGGTAGGGATGGAAAATCTTGCTCATAAGGGTGCAAAACTTGGCTTGTGCATTGGTTAAGCCGAAGGGCATAACGAACCATTCAAAGGCTTCATATATTATCACACATGTTGTCTTTGGCTCATCCCTTTCCGCAATTCGAACCCATAGTAGCCTTTGCGAAGATCCACCTTGGTAAAGTACTTGGCTTGCCCAAGTCTATCAAACATGTAAGCAATGAGCAGGATCGGGTACTTATTCTTCACTGTCACCTTATTAAGTTCTTGGCAGTCTATGCACAAATACAGTAATTCCTCCTTCTTCTTTTGGAACAATAATGGTACACCAAAATGTGCCTTTGATGGGCGAATGTTACCAGCATCTAGCAGCTCTTTCAATTGTTTCTTAAGCTACCCTATCTCGGGTGAGGCCATATGATATAGGGCAAATATGGGTGGATTAGCCCCTGGCTCGAACTCAATCTTGTGATCCACCTCTCACGTAGGCAACAAGTGCTTAGGCAACTCCTCAAGCGTGACATCTTTGTTTTCCTCTAGCAATTTCTTTATGCAAGGCAGCAGTATCTCTTGGAAACTTTTGTCTTCCCCTATACTTGCAATGATTTCCACAAACATCAGCTCCCCTTGCTTGATCCCCTTGACAACTTGCATAGCTGAGAGTTGTGCTTGGATCTGCCCGTATGGCAGAGTCACTGTAGGTACCATGCAAGCATCTTCTCGCTCCATAACCAAGAGACGTTGAAGGTAGGGGTCGAGCGAAGTATGAAATGTCTAAAGAACTCTTGCCACAGTATGATGCCAAAGATATCCATAGAGTTTATGGTTAAGCTTGTATATATTTCCAAGTTCCCAATTTGACACGAACTCCATTAGCTACCCTACGAGCATTTTGTACCTCAGCATTCACGGTCTTGATGCGAGTGTTGGTTGGAGCAAGCTTCAATTCTAGTCTTTTTGTGAGAGCCTCAGTCGCGAAATTACGAGTTTCTCCAGTATCTACCATTGCACGAGCGGGCTTGTTGTTTATGGTGAGATCCACATACCGATTGCCATTCTCGGTAGGTTTGATAGCTTGCTTCATGATAGCATCACATAATCCGATAATACCTATCGTGCCCCATTTTTTCCTCGTGGAATCCCGGTTTTGACATGTGGGGACAACTCATTTCCTTTTGGAATTGGGAAAGATATTTGAAGAGTCACCACCTAATGGATTAAGGTGCGTTAGGGAACCTAGAGCAAATAATTCATATACTAGTTTACATCAGCAGAGTTTGGGTAAGGGCTCGAAATTACCTCGAGGGGAAGGTGTTAGGTACCTCTCGAGGTCCATAATGGTGGGTCCCGGCCAAACTCAATTCAGCGAATTAATTTTTAAAGGAAAGTTAAACAATTTAGAAAAAATAGACAATTACTTTAAAACAAGAATTAAAGGGGTCCTGCGTTTTTTAGCCTATAGGATCATTTCCATGCAATACTTGGTAACTGTTCCCAAATTAGGGTGTTGCACATAGAATTAGCGCACATGTCAATATCTTCTTTACTACCCCATTACTATCTTTGAGTTGTTACCTAAGCATTCTAATAGCTTCAAATGCGTACCTTATGCGTGCACTACCCATCCCTTACCTATAGTCCTGGAGGTGTTTAGGACTTCTATTCTGGATAGATCTAGACTCACCTATGTTGCTTTAAAAATGAGAAAACTAAGCGACAAACAAAAATTCAGATAGGACTATCATGTAAGGAGCAAATAAGTGGGCTCAGGTTAACCTCTACAAATAGCAAACCAACACACGCAATTCAAACAAACAAAGTTTTATAGTTTAGGATCCTATAAGCAGGATATCTAGATGAGCATGAACATAATATACAACAGCTTTATTAAAGCGAGCAGCAGTACCTATCTATTTGCCTACCCCTTTTTTAACATTCTGAATCTAGGCGTGTTCCAAGCAGTAAGAAATCATAGTTTTTTAGACCCTGGATTCTTAATTACCCTACAGGCTTGCCTAAGTGAAGACCATAGCAGAATTATATAGGAATGGTATCTAAAACTGTTAATTAATGACCGGAGTTTATAAATCAGTGATAGATTTTAACAGGCAGGTTTCATCTTTTTTAGATCCTATAGGCATACTTTCTATGTGCTGAAACTAATTATAAGCATTATTTCCTATAGACATGATATCTAAACACAGAAAGTAATTTTTTACACTTACTTCCTACAGGCATGATGTCTAAGTGTCAAGACTGATTTAAATGTATTTCCTATAGGCATGATATCTAAGTGTTGAAACTATTTTTATGCTTATTTCCTATAGACATGATATCTAAGTAGGTAAAGGCGTTAACTAGTTGCCAAGAGAGTTCAATAATGAAGATCCTAGAGACATAATCTCTAATGCACACATGGGGTTTGGAAAATATGGTTCTTGATGCAGAATTGATAAAATCTACTAGAAGCAGGATTTCTAGGATGCAAAGTGAAAATTCAGGATTACAAATAATGAAATAAGTCTTATAGGCATGGTTTCTAATGGCATAAAGAATCACCACGACAACCTATAGGCATGATTTCTACCCGAACCCAACAAAGATATATAAAAATCCCTCCATAACTTTTACTAATAACCCCATATCTGTTTTTACAATGATTAATACATTATTATAGACCATTATGAATAAATTACATAGCGAAAAATAATAATTATACTATAGGGAGCCTTGGCAGGCCCAATGTCAACCCCGAAGCCAGGCCTTCAAGCTAGCCTGATGTCCAAAGGTAGTTCATAACATATAAATGGGCTTCTAGTGTGTCAAAGTTTCCAAGGGCTTCAGGGCCTCGGCAATGCTCACACCACAACCTTTTAAAAGAAACAGTTTTGTAAAGAGTTTGAAAAGCCAGCCCGACTGTGTTAGAGTTTGGAGGAGTCTCATTGACACTAGGCAGTGCTCACACTAGGGGTAGTAGGACCTAAATAACTAAGAGTAGAAGTCTGAATATAGTGTTTAAGCGTAGTGGGCAGTTTCAAAAAGAAACCAGTTTGATTTTTCAAAAGTGAACAAAACCATATTCTAGCAGATTGGTTCGGATATATATACAAATAATTAAACAACCACAACAAAACAGGAATACTTGAATCACAGACACAACTGACCACACACATTCATGATCCCTGAACAACTTCTGAATAGGAACCAGGTAATTAAAGCAAAGTTCACATTGCAAGAGTTAACTCGATTTACTGGTTAACACTAGGTGGAATCATGCAGATAGTTATTAAGCAAAGGAAAACATGCTAAAATTAAAATTACTAGCCAAACAGCCATACAAAACAGAGTGGGTAATAGGATTTAAACGTGCTATTTTTAGAAACAAGTAACAAGTGTCATGGACTAAACAGAGACATGCTAAGGTAAACTAATCATACTAACATGTAGAACAGGATAAGTTAATAGGAATCAAGGCATGCTAGTTAAGAGAGCGATAAATAGGAAGATAGAGCAAACAAAAGCATGTCAAAATTCATAATGAACTCACTATATAGCGTATAAAGGAGAGAATGATAACAAAAATTGAGGCATGCTAGTTAAGAGGTAGCAAACAGGAAGGTGAAGGCAAGTGAAATCCAAGAATCTAGCCTTGGCTTTCAGCCGACTAGACAACATAGCAAATAGAAGTAATAGAAAGAACTACAATTACGAGTGTGTGAGTAAGAGTTTATGTGTGTGTAAGTGTTTCTTTCTGTATCTTTTTGTGTGTTTTTCATGTGTTCTAAAAAATCATAATGGGGAGGTTTATATAGCATTCAGCAAAGTAAAACAAATAAGGCAAAGAAAGTTAAGATTTCACAAATAAGGCGTGCAAATAAATTAACCGGTTAATTAGGGCTAGACCCAATCAATTAACATAGCAGGATCCAGGAAAGACCCCTTAAATTAGGAAGAATAAATTACCAACCAAGTTTGAGGTTTAATAAGGTAATCAAATAAATCAAAGATCATTTATGGGCCGGTTAAAAAAATCAAATCCCAGAAATCAGGCTAGCATCAGTTAGTGGAATCAATCAGTAGTCAAATAAGGTAAGGAATAATTCCAGAATCAATTAGAAGTCGACTTTAATAATCAGAATTTAAAATAAGGCCAGTAATCGCTAGAGCTAAAGGAAAGAACAGGAAAACAGAATAAATAAATACCACGGCTAATTTCAAATCCTAATTTGGGTAAGTAAAATCAATTAGCAATTAATAGACAGAGTTAAAGGAAAACAGGCAGAAACAATAAGAATGAACAAATAATTAGAACCCTAAGAAAATAGGCAGAAATACAAAATAAGTAAAATCAGTAAAAATAAATAAGGAAACCCTAACGGATACCCAGAGACGAAAATGTTTAAAGGTTAAAATATTCATTTTACAAAAGTCTGTTGAAATCAAAACCTTATTTTTAGGGTAAATAAAATCGGTCAGGAATAATAATAGAAAATATAGAGACAGAAATATTGAAATTTTGAAGGAGAAATACCAAAACGAACATAAATCATTTCAGATCCGGGAAGATCTAAACAGATTCAACCGAAAAATAGCCAAGTTCGTAAAAATACACTAAAGTTATACCAAATCTGGTTTGAACCAGAGATTTGAAACCCTAAGATACGAAAATATTCATACTCACAGGTATTGAGATGAACATAAACGGAAATAGCCTAGATGAGAGACTTTGAACCATATCTGATTTGAGTCTTTTGAGATTCACTTTCCATTTGAGGTTAATGAATCAAGTAGCATCAAGATCGGGTAGCCAGTAAAGAAACAAATCCAAATAAGGCAAGGAATCAAGAGAAGATCCCATGAATCGAAAGGGAAAGCGTGATAGCGGGCTAGGGTTTGAGAGTGAAAGAGGTGAGGAGATGAAAGGATCAGAAGATGGCGGGTGGGGGAAGAAATGAATTAGGGTATAGGGGTGTTTGGTATATTTATAAGGGATGAATGATTTAGGGTCGTTGATCTTCAAATATCCACGACCAGGATTAGATTTTGGGTGGGCTGGTTTAATTTGGATGGGTATGGGTATGGGTAGTTGGGTTAGGGTTTTGGGTATTGGGATGGATAGGGTATTGGGCGGGGTAGGTCCGAAAATTAATTAGAAAATGGGCTATATTTTAAATATCCATTTAAATTACTAAAATAATTTATAAAAATAATTAATAAATGATAAAAATGTCATTTATGCATGAAAATGATTTAAATAATTACTTAATATTATAAAAATATAAAAAGTTATTTTCTGTATAGATAATATAATTATGCATATATGTGGACTATTATTGCAAAAATTTGCAATTCTAGCCTTAAAGATGCAAATGTATTTATAAAAAAATGAAATTAAAATATTTAAGCACTATATGGGCATAAATGATGAATTTAGATGATTAATCATCACAGAAATAATATAAGGGATTATTATTGGATATTTGTATAATAAAATGCATAAATAAATTGATTTAAACCCCTTATGATTATAGAAAAATTATAGAAGTACTCGTACATGTTTATAAGTGCATGTGCTCTATTTGAAAATATATATGAATATTTTAAAAATATATGAGGGAAGAATTGGGTATCAACAGCTGCCCTTCTTTACCTGGGAAGGATGAAAGAGTTATCGGGTAAAGAAATGATGACCGATTTTGACCGAATAGGGTGTTTTGAAAAATATAGGCTGCACCCTGGTCTCGGAGCTGCCTACATATCCCTGATTTTACAGAAATCAGGCCGTGTGTAGTTATTGACCTAATGGTGAACGAAATGGATGGAATTCTTATAGGAATGACCGTGTGTTTTGGTTCTTTTGGATAAGATAGTATCGGATAGGTTTATGCGGAGTTATGAATGTGAATTGAAATTGTAACGGATGTATCGCTTGGAAGGTATCAGAATGACTGCTGAGTAAAGGTGAGAAATTGATGAGAATCGGTTACGTTTGAAATAACAGCAGGGCATAAATGGTATGAGTGGAAACCGGAGCGAAGGTTGCTCCTGTTTGAAGAACGGTTACCTCCTGGATTTCCTAAAAAACTTAAAACATGATGCATGCAAGTGTATAGATTACTGCAAGAATTTAAGCATGATGCAAATTCCCTTTGGATCATGAAAGTTGTCTTTAGATAGTGAGGATGACGTCCTTAGACCATGACGTCCCCGGCCATGAATCATGATAAAAGGAATTCGCAGGGCATGAAATGATGTTCTCGGGCCATGAGAATGGTGCCTCTGAACAATGATGCCTTTGAATAATGATGTGCAGTATTGAGAGATCCTTAGTCCATGACATGGTGTCTTCAGGCTATGAAGATGCCTTCGAACTATGACGCCTTTGGAAAAGTTGGCTATACGTTAGCCCATGAAGTGCAGAGACATGGTACCATAGGTGATAACAAGACAAAGCTTGGTCTTGGTTTGGGGTAGATCTTAACCCCGAATAGGTCCACTTATACAGAGGGAGACAATGCCTAGTCTCATGAGAAGGCATTGCTTAGCCTAATGCAAATTTGGGAGGCAGGGCTTAGCCTCATGCAAGATTTGAGACATGGCTTAGTCTCGTACAAAGAGAAGGCAATGCTTAGCCTTATGCAAATGTGGAGGCAGGGCTTAGCCTCATGCAAGATTTGAGACAGGGCTTAGTCTCATGCAAAGAGAAGGCAATGACTAACCTTATGCAAATATGGAGGCAGGGCTTAGCCTCATCAAAGATTTGAGACATGGCTTAGTCTCATGCAAAGAGAAGGCAATGCTTAGCCTTATGCGAATATGGAGGCAGGGCTTAGCCTCATTGAAGATTTAAGACATGGCTTAGTCTCATGCAAATAGAAGGTAGTGTTTATCCTTATGCAAATATGGAGGAAGGTCTTAGACTCATGCAAGATTTGAGACATGTCTTAGTCTCATGCAATGAGAAGGCAATGCTTAGCCTTATGCAGATAGGGAGGCAGGGCTTAGCCTCATACAAGAATTAAGACAGAGCTTAGTCTCATGCAAAGGGAAGGCAATGCTTAGCCTTATGCTAATATGGAGGCAGAGCTTTGCCTCATGCAAGGATCGAGACAGAGCTTAGTCTCATGTAAAAGGAAGGCAATGCTTAGCCTTATGCATATAGAGAGGAAGGGCTTAGCCTCATGCATGAATTGAGATAGAGCTTAGTCTCATACAAAGGGAAGGAAATGCTTAGCCTTATACAAATATGGAGGCAGGGCTTAGCCTCATGCAAGGATTGAGACAGAGCTTAGTCTCATGCAAATGGAAAAATAGTGAGTAGGAGCAGAATATTTCTTAGCTTGAGATACATTTTTTTTGGCAGCCTCGCCGTTATGAAGATGGTGACTTTGATATGTGTATATTTGCGAATACTCTTTTTATGTTCACTGTGCCTGCATCCAAAGAAAAATCGTGAGTTTTGTAGGGGTAGATTGGTTCGTTCCCATGTTTGCTTCTTCGCTTTGCTCTGTTTTGGAGGCCCTGTTTGAGTTACACTAAGTAACACCGGGCGGCCACAAAAATAAAGTTTTCAAAAATATGCACTTATTGATGAAATAGAGTAATTTTAGAAAACATAGTGGTATATAATATCAAGTAAATTAGACGAACTAATGACTGTAACACTTTTAGAGACATTGCGGCTTCTTTACACTAGAATTTTGAGGGTCCTCCTCAAAATTTGCCCCAATTTGATCCTTTGGCCGTCTGCGTGCAACAAAATTTGTTGGATTTGCTCTGGAATTTTGAGAATCCTTCTCAAAATTCTACCCCAGTTACTTAACCGATTTCTAATTATCTGGCATATGATGGCGTCGGCTGGACTGATTCCGAAATTTTGAGGGTCCTCCTTAAAATTCTGCCCCAGTTTTCGGTTTTGCTGTAAATAAATATAGATTTTATTAAGATATGACTGAACCCACAAGGTTGCCTACGTATCCCCTCTTAAATAGGAATCAGGTCAAGCGTAGTTCAGTTACATCAGATGAATAAATATAAACAGTTTAAACGTAGTATCTCTTGACAGCGTCTGAATTGATAGGTTTTGGCCAAACTTCTCCATCCATTTTTGCAAGTATGAGTGCTCCTCCTATTAGCACTTGGTGAACCATGTAAGGACCTTGCCAGTTGGGTGAAAATTTCTCTTTGGCTTCATCTTGATGGGGGGAGATCCTCTTTAGCACCAGCTGCCTCGGTGGGAATTGTCTTGTTATGGCCATTTTTGTTGAAAGATCTGGACATTTTATTTTGATAAAGCTGACCGTGACATACTAAATTCATTTTTTTCCATCTATGAGGTCTAGTTGCTCATAGCGGCTCCTTATCCATTCTGCTTCACTAAGTTCGGCTTCTTGTATGATCATTAAAGAAGTAATTTCTACCTCGACTAGAATGACAGCTTCGGTACCATAAACCAGTAAATAGGGAGTTGCCTTAGTTGATATGCCGACCGTAGTGCGGTACCCCAATAGGGAAAAGGGTAACTTCTCATGCCATTGTTTGTTCTTTTCTACCATCTTCCTCAGTATCTCCTTGATGTTCTTATTGGTAGCTTCTACAGCTCAATTCATTTGAGGCATGTATGCTGTAGAGTTTTTGTGCTTGATTCTGAAGGTTTTACACATGTCTTTCATCATATCACTGTTGACATGGCGGCATTATCAGTGATAATGGACTCGGGAACCCCTAATTGACAAATAATAAGATCCTTGACAAAATTTGCGACGACTTTCTTGGTTACATCTTTGTAAGATGCGGCCTCTACCCATTTTGTGAAATAGTCGATAGACAGTAAAATGAACTGGTGCCCATTATAAGCTGTGGGCTTGATCGAACTGATAGAATCCATTCTCCAAGAAGCAAAAGGCCAAGGTGCACTTGTTGCATTGAGCTCGTTTGGTGGTACCTCTATCATGTCTGCTTGTACCTGGCATTGGTGACATTTCTGGACGTACCTAATGCAATCTGTTTCCATGGTCATCTAAAAATATCCAGCACTGAGTATCTTTTTTTCTAAAATAAAACTGTTCAGATGTGGTCTGCAAGTTCCGATATGTCTCTCCTCAAGCAATATGGAAGCTTCCTTTGCGTCAACACACCTTAACAACCCCAAATCAAGAGTTTTTCTACATAGGGTCCCTCCGCTTTGGAAGAAGTGATTGGACAACCTCCGTAGAGTCCATTTTTTTGTATGGTTTGCCTATTCTAGATATTCTCCTTTCTCCAAATATTCTTTGATGTCGTGGAACCAAGGTTTTCCATCCATTTCTTCTTCAACATGAGCACAGTAAGCCAATTGATTATCGATCCTCACTGGGACGGGATCGATGAAATTCTTATCTGGATGTTGTATCATTGATGACAAGGTGGCCAGTGCGTCTACAAACTCATTTTGAATTCTGGGCAGATTTTTGAATTCTATCTTTATAAAACTATTCATCAATTCATGCACATGATACAAGTATGGTAGTATCTTGGTGTTCTTCGTAGCCCATTCTCCTTGAACTTGATGTATCAGAAGATCCGAATCACCAATTACCAGCAACTCTTTTATATTCATATCGATGGTCAAATTGAGCCCTATAATGCAAGCCTCATATTCTGCCATATTGTGGGTGCACGAAAACCTAAGCTTTGCGGATACCCGGTAATGTTGACCTGTTTCTGATACCAAAACTGCTCCAATGCCCACTCCTTTGAAGTTTGCAGCCCCATCGAAGAACATTCTCCAACAGTCGTAGGCTTTAGCAATGTCCTCTCCTACGAATGCTACTTCTTCATCAAGAAAATACATTTTTAAGTGTTGGTATTCTCCTTCCATAAGGTTTTCAGCAAGATGATTTTCCAATGCTTGTCCTTTGACCGCCTTTTGAGTTACATAGATAATATCGAACTCAATTAACAATATCTGCCACTTGGATAACTTCTTGTTTGGCATGGGCTTCTAAAAGATGTACTTCATATGGTCCATCATGGATATGAGGTATGTAGTATAGGCACAGAAATAATGGCTTAATTTCTGAGTTGTCCAAGTCAAAGCACAACAAGTGCGTTCAAGCAAAGTGTATCGTGCTTCATAAGATGTGAACTTCTTACTCAAGTAGTATATGACTTGGTCATTTCTTCCCGTCTCATCATGTTGTCCCAAAACATATCCGAAAGCCCCATCTAATACGGACAGATAGAGTAGCAAAGGTCTCCTAGGTTCTGGCGGGACTAGGACTGGCGGTGTAGACAGGTATTCCTTGATTTTGTCAAAAGTCTTCTAACAATCCTCAGTCCAATTGGTTTCAGCATTCTTCCTCAACATTTTGAAGATGGGTTCATATATGACTGTGGATTGTGCTATAAAGCGGCTAATGTAGTTGAGGCATCCTAGGAAGCTCATCACATCCTTTTTGCTCTTTGGTGGTGGTAACTCTTGGATAGACTTAACTTTGGACGGGTCCAACTCGATTCCTTGGCGGCTGACAATGAATCCCAACAGCTTTCCTGCGGGAACCCCGAATGCACATTTTGTGGGGTTCAATTTTAGATTGTACCTCCTTAGCCTATCAAAGAACTTTCTCAAGTCTACTATGTGATCAGCGTCCCTCTTGGGTTTAATGATGACATCATCAACATACACCTCTATTTTCTTGTGTATCATATTATGGAATATGGTTGTTATGGCTCTCATGTAAGTAGCCCCAGCATTCTTTAGACCGAATGGCATCATCTTGTAGCATTGCACTCCCCACGGAGTAATGAAAGCTATTTTCTCTGTGTTTTCTCCATCCATCCAGATCTGGTAATAACCTACAAAGCAATCTACAAAGGGTTGGAGTTTATTCTTGGCACAATTGTCATATAGGATGTGTATATTTGGTAGTGGGAAATCGTCCTTGGGACTTGCTCTGTTTAAATCTAGATAGGCAACACACACCATGACTTTTCCATCTTTCTTTGGAATTGGTACAATGTTGGCTAACCAGGTTGGGTACTCAACTACCCTGAGGACTTTGGCTTTGATCTTCTTAGTGACCTCCTCTTTGATTTTGACGCTCATATCTGGTTTGGATTTTGTGAGTTTCTGCTTTACCGCCGGACACATTGGGTTGGTGGGCAACTTATAAGCCACTATGGATGTGCTCAAACCGGTCATGTCATTATATGACCATAGAAAAATATCCTCATATTCTTTTAGGAAATGAGTCTATTCTTCCTTGTCTGACGGTTGATAAGTGAATGCTTATGCGAGTCTCTTTGACGGTTTCGAAATATCCCCAATTGATTGCTTCGGTTTCTTCCAGGTTGGACTTAGGTTTGTTCTCAAAGTTCTCAACTTCTCTGAAAACTTCCTCAGGTATTTCATACTCTTCTTCTGAGTTAGTATCCTTATATTGCATTGTCTCATTACATGTTATAGTCATCGGTTCATCACAAAAAGTAATAACAGCGCCAGGAACTCGACAGGCCCGGGATGGTGTGGCAGTCTAATTCTTGAGAACAGCTCCATTCTCTATGGTCTGAATAGTGAGGCCTTCTTCCTCCTGCTCCTCAACTATCACATTGCAATCCATATTCTCACCATCTAGGAACAAATTTCTCAGCCCAACCAAATCTTCTTCCTCTACAGATCCCCATATTGTATTGGTCTAGTGAAAAGTCTGACTCAAATGTGGCAGTGGCTGCTCGAGAGGGTAATAAGGACCATGCCATGGTGGAGACCAATCATTATATTCTTTCCAAGGGTATGGATATCCCAGCCCGAAAGTTGTTTTGTGATGTTTCAACTGTTTCGGTTTGATAATGCCCTGGAGTTTCTTCCCAAGCCCTTTGCCGGGTTCATACCCAGACCATGCTAGTATGCTTTCTATTTTGTTACTCCACCACTTGTCCTTCTCAATTGCATTGACATACTCAATATGGTGATAAGTTTCTCCACCCAGCCTTCTTCTATTCTCGATAACCGGAATAGTTTAATTGGTGTAAATGGGGTTACTTCCATCTCTGTGAATGATTAACTCCTGATGGTTCCATTCAAACTTCATAGCCTGGTGTAGTGTGAAAGCCATAGCCCCAACGGCATGTATCCAAGGTTATCCCAATAGAAGATTGTATATAGTTGATATGTCTAGTACTTGAAACGAAACATCGAACCAGGTTGATCCCATCTGCAGACAAAGGTTAATCTCCCCAATCGTGGCCCTTTGAGACCCATCAAATGATTTCATATTCATACTTCCTGCCCGTATCTCATGGAAATATTTGCCCATCCTTTTTAGAGCAGTCAATAGAAAAATTTTGAGGCTTGAACCCCCATCTATTAGGACTCTAACAATGAATTTGTCTTCAAACTGTAGTGTGATATGCAATGCCATGCTGTGACTTAATCCTTTAGGTGGTAGTTCATCCTCGTGGAAGGTGATCTTGTGACTCTCCAATACTTTCCCTACCATGTTGGCCATCTCTCCACTGGTGATATTGTTGGTCACATAAGCATCATTCAACACCTTCATCAAAGCACTCCTATGCGCTTCAGAATTTTGCAATAGCGACAGGATGGATATCTGGGCGGAAGTCTTATTTATAATATCAACGATAGAGTATTCTCTCGCTTGTACTTTCCTCCAAAGATCATCTGGTCCAGTTTCAATGATAGGTTGTTTGGTAGCAGCCTCCTTGCTTGATCCGCCCAAATTTTTGGGTGTATAGATCCTTCCAGTTCTGGTCATCCCTTGTGCAACGCCATATTCTTCCATATTTTCTTTTGCCTTTCGCCTAGCTTCGACAACATAATCCCAAGGTATGGTGTTGGACTTGAAAGGAGGTGTGGTTGTTGTTGTCACTATTAAAGGTGTGGCCACTTTTACCTTAAATGGAACAGGTGTGGCTGCAAAGGATGTTACTTCTACCTCAAATGGAACCGATGCGGTTACCTCAACCACAACTAGTGGTTGTACTTGCACCACAATAGGATTGAGTGTGACTGCGAGCTTCATAGGATCGTCACCCTCTTTGATAAGTCTGATTGATCCCTCGAGATCCCACTTCTCATTAGTTTCAATCACATTGATCCTTTTGACCCTATGATCTGGAAGAGGATTATTGTGGACGTTGGGTGCAGATTTCATTACCTGTATGACCTTATTATCAATAAATTTCTGGATCTTATCTTTCAACAACCATCACTCATCAATAGTGTGCCCTTTCATACCCGAATGATATGTACAAGTTTTGTGAGGCCCCGTGAAATCCCTACTCAAAAACCCAGATCCCGTGGTGCCAAGTTAGGATCATGTGTTAGAAAAGCTCGCCGCGGCGCGGACCTTTTTGGATTAAATAGTGCATTAGAAAGTCAAGAATAAGTTTCCATAAAAATGCAAGAAATGCGATCCAGAATTCGGCCTCAAATCAGGTATGCGAACCGCATATCTGCCGCAGAGTAAGTCAGAGCGTTGGTTAAAATTGAAGTCAGTTCTGCGATCAAAATGTGATCGCATAATCGAAATGCGGACCGCATAGTCGTCGCATTTTCTCCTTTGAATTTTGTGAGTGCCATTTCTGCGGTGCACTTTGCGACTGCAGAACGTGAATGCGGGCCACATTATTACCATAGACTGAGTTAGAGCGTATGGTTTTTGCGGTCCATTATGCGGACCGCATGTTCATTCTGCGATCGCATATTTTACTCGGGGCTCCAATTTTCTAATTTTTAACCCGACCTCCCTATCAATATATTCGACATTAAGGCTAATTCAAAGCGTATTTTCTGAGATTTTTAGAGAGGGAAAGAGGGTCTTAGAGGTAGAAAGTGTCCCCCACCAAATTCTCCTTAGAATCTTGCTATATCCTTGAAACTAATCAAGTGAAGGCTCCTGAATCTTCNCATGCATACCACCATAGAATATTGAAAAGTAGTAAAATTAAAAAGGAGGCAATTGGGGGTACAAAATGATAGAAATTCCTCACAAAAAGGGGCCTAAGGTCATAGTGCACCTTTAGTGTTTGATGATATGTTCGAACCAAGCTAGAACTTCAGTTTCGTCTCTAATTCTCAATTTAATTTGAAATTCTTGCTCAATAGATCGAAGCGCTAAGAGTTCCGAAAATTTGTAAAAGAGTAAGGAAAAGCTTTATTGAGGTATGTATGGCTAAAACCCCTTTCTATTAGAAATTGAGCTCTGTTATCATTTCGAAAGTATGGTAAGAGTTAAATTGGCTATAGTATTGATTTTCATTACGCATTAATTGAATTGCATATAACTATACATACTCGTGAAGGATGTGCCTCAATGTGAATAATGCACAAATCTTGATAATTAGAGAATGATGAAAAGTATAATTATGTGTTGAATTACTTGGGCTATAAGCCGACATTGAAACAAAGAACTATTCATGCTAGCTATGTGCTCATTTACCTGTGATTTGTAACTTGAATTATCCTTGATATGTGTGGGATAGATATTTGAAGGGGTTGACTGATGAGAATTGAGTAATGCCTCCAATGAGGTGACCTAGCCGGTCGGGTCATGATCGGACACCATGCCGCACACATGGTGGTAATGAGTGGATATTGGATTCCGGATAAGGAAAATAAAGCATTGATTGTGAGTAATACCTCCAATGAGTTGACTTAGCTGGTCGGGTCATGACCGAACTCCGCTCGTGATGGCGGTGGTAATGAGAACAGTGGTTAACCCGTGACAGAATTGCCCTAATCTGTGTTGTGGAAATTGTCTGAAGAATTATATGAATTATTTCTTTGACTTGCCCGTATTAATTGCTTGTATCTATTTGATAGTTCTTTCTAGTAAAATGGTGTTAAGTTATACATACCAGTACAATTCAAATGTACTGACGCCCCTTTTGCCGGGGGCGCTACATTCGTATTATGATTGTAGGTGGCTCCATAGCGGACAGTGCCGACCGTGTGTAACGGAGCGTTCTTCTACTCAAAGTCTCGGTGAGCCCCTTATTCTTCAATGGGGCTATATGGTGTATCTTTTGTTATTACAGCCTTTCACTTTTGAGGTATAGCCGGGGCCTTGTCACCGGCATAGTCATGCTTAACGGTTGTATCCTTAGAGGCTCCAATGACACTAGTGTAGGTTATGTACGGGTTTCGGGGAGTCCACTATATGTGTATGTTGTAATCCTAAACTTGTGATCTTTTTAAGCCGTAACTCTAATAGAATCCATGAAGCTAGCTTATGATCGGTAAAAATTTTATGATATGAAATGAACCAGTAATGTAGTATACACCGTGTATTATTGTCCAAATTAATCAAAGGCATGAGTTCCGCATTCATATTGAGTTGGGGTAGAAAGTGTTTGGTAAGGCTTGCTCAGTCATGTTCACTTGATTGAGCGTCGGTCGCACCTCCCAAGGTTGGGGCGTGATAGGTTTTTTTCGGGTTGACCCGATGAGATGAATTCTCCACTACCATAGAGGGAATAGGGGTGACATAGCCAGTAGCCTTCAACCTTTCGTACAGCTAGTCGATGGGTTTAGCAATGGCAGTGTACTATCTGGGTGGTTTGCGATCAATACTAGGTCGGGGCTTTTGGTAATTTGGACGAGTTAGAGGTCACTGAAAGTAGGATGGTTAGGAATTATATGTATGGTAAGCAGCAGAAGGTTGGGAATATTTGGGGGGTGAGGGTTGCTATGTGGTTGGAGGTGTCTGGTATACAAAAGGAGTTTTGGGTCCTTGCGCAACCATTACTGTTCCCACCTCTTTCTTCTTCGATATGCCACCTGATTGCAATGCTTCGTTTGTGGCCTACAGTGCCTCAAAATTTGTTACCATCCCGCTTTTAATAACCTCTTCAATCCTTTCTCCGAGTTTGATGATATCGCAGAACTTATGATACTCAATAAACATTAGCCTTTCATAATACTATGGGTCTTGTGCCCTGACAAAAAACTTGTTCATCTGTTCCCCGTCTAATGCTAGTCTGACCTTGGCTGCTTCTGACCTCCATCGAGTAGCATACTCGCGGAAAGTCTCGGTTGGCTTCTTCTTTAGGTTCTGGATATAGAAGACATCCGGTGCATTCTCCATATTAAACCTGAATTGATCCATAAAATCTTATGCAATGATCAGCCAATTGGCCCACTTCTTAGGATTCTGGCTTATGTACCAGGGTAGGGCATATCTAGTAAGACTTCTCATGAAGAGCTTTATTCGAATCCTTTCATCTTTTCTGAACCCCACAAGCTTGTCACAATAAGTTCTCAGATGAACCTTGGGATCACCCTAACATCAAACATTTCGAACTTGGGAGGTTTGTAAGCCTCCGGCAGTTCCACATCTGGTTGTATGCACAAATCCTCATAGTTCAAACCCTTTATCCCTTTACCCCCTTCAATAACCTGAACGCAACTTGTCAACTTCTTGAGCTCCTCGGCCATGTTCTTGATGAGAAGGTCCTTATCAGCGGATTATGGTGTATAGGATATTAGTTGAGTGGGGTGAGGTAGGATCTCCACGTATATGGGGTTATTTTGGTGGGTGTCGGGGATTTGGGTGTAGTGGTGGTCGTTGGTCGAGTTTTGAGGATCCGAAATAGTTTGTGGTATGTTCTAAGGAGTGTGATAGGTAGTGGCTTGTGGGTACTGGGTTGGTTGATGATGGTGTTGTTGAGGAATTGGTACCGGTGGAGCATTAGGATTTTAGGGAATAGTTGCATTCTGATGGAGTATGGGAGGATTTTCTGGACATTGGTTTGGCATATTTTGAGGAGGTGCTGGGTTTTGAGAATTTTGTTGGTCAACGTCTGGGATGTCTAGGGTGAGGGAGAGATTTGCCAAGTTGCGGACCTGCTCAAGTTCCCCTTGTAACTCCAGTATTTTTTGCTCCAATCGCAGGACCAAATCATTCTGTGTCGGAGTACTC
The DNA here is from genome assembly GCA_026770625.1 of Nicotiana glauca. Taxonomy (NCBI): domain Eukaryota; kingdom Viridiplantae; phylum Streptophyta; class Magnoliopsida; order Solanales; family Solanaceae; genus Nicotiana; species Nicotiana glauca. The sequence goes on from MU676037.1 coordinate 100,743, forward strand.
CGACTGTCTGAAGTTTCAATATTCTCAGCATTTTCTTTTCGGGTACCACTAAAACCATCCATCTTAGCTTTTCCTCTTCTTTTTGGATTACTCAGAGGAGGAGGAGGTAGAGGACCTCGAGATCTGGTATGATATGTTGATGATGTCAGTATGTGCGAACCAACCTTAGGGGATGGGAATAATAAAAAGTAAAGAAAAATAAAAGGTAAACAAGTCAGTAAGGATTCTAAAAATGTTTTCAGTATTTAAACACATATTGCGGGAATGTAAATATGCATCCTAATTTGGGAGCCTCGTTGTCCCCGAGGTAAGCTTAGCGACACGTTGATTTGGAGAATTTTAGTGCCAATAATTGCCTCATTTCATTAATGTAAAAATAGATAAATCTAAAATGACACTAAATAAGATAAGACACTTATGGAACTTGGCCTTATTACTAGTTGAAAATGCAAATAAACCTATTCTACTTGGTCCCAGAAGGACCTTCTCCAAGCATGTTGTTTTTGGCTTCAACAATTAGATTCCCCAGTTCACGCAGGTTCAGCAATAGATATGCCCTTGCTAAATGTCCTCCTTCACTTCCTTCGGTGTTCTGGCAATCGATGACTCTCTTCCTCATTTTTTCCTCCAGTTCCATCGGACTGTACTCCAGATATTCCAACCTTTCGCTTGATCTAACAGTCATTTCCCTCCATTCATTAATTAGTTACATATCGGTCGTGTGTTGCTCTAGGTGATCGACCTCGGACTCATGAACTCTTTTGCGCAGTTTGTTATATTTCACCTGTGCTTCGGCAACTTAATTTTTGACTCTACTTCCTTGACCAACCCTTGGCTCGAATATTCCTGCTATGTTATGTTCTAACTATGATGGGTAAAAGTACACATGTCCGGCGTGATATCGATATAGCTTGATGGTATCCTTTTCCACGATAATTTTCAAATTCCACATATGCGGAGCTTCACATTTGTATGGGACGTCATCATTCTGAAAATTTGCCCTGTAGTGACTCATTTTAGCAACTCGCGGTATGACCTGCTTCTTGCATGCCTGTCTCATAACCCTGATGGGAGCATAAGGGTATATGCCCCTTAACCCAATCAGTACAAAGTATGGAACATCCCTATATCTAATGATGAACTCGTCGGTAGGGAACCATTCGAACATCCATTGAATCTGATCCTCGGTGAAATTGCTGAAAAACTGCGCCAATCCTATAGCATTTTTGGGTTAAGCAAACTTATCTAGGATATAAGTCATTCTCTTAGGATGATGGAAAGCTATGTGATCATTCCACGGCCTTCGCAAAAGCTCTTGATAGTATTGACCTCTTTGAAGATGCTCCGACAACCAAACTTGTAGTAGCAGATTATAATCTTCGAAGTATTTATACCTCTTCTGACAGCATTCTAAGACCTGGTATATGTTTGCTATGATCATAGGGACAATGGTATATGTCTGCCCCTCGATCCCATCCATCAAGGTTTTGGTTATCATGGTCAGTCTGGTGTGGATTCTATCCTCTTGGATCGGGAATACTATCATATCCAAGAAGTGGACGATGAACACAAAACCCCTGCGGTGAATCCAACCCAAGGAAGTGATGGAGAATTAGTCATCAAAAATACGATAAGATATGTTGTAACTATATCGTTCATCGAAGAAGTCGAAAGGTATGTAAGATTTCTTCAGGCACTCCAAATCCTCATTCTTTTTCAGACCCATCATCTTCAAAAACCCCCTAATATTACAGTTTTCTGGTACCAATCAACTAGGACTATCCCAAGGTAGCTGAGCGAATCCCCCCATTTCCTCCAAGAGATGGGTCATTTCTATATTTCCAAAGTGAAACACAGCTCTTTCATTGTCCCAAAACATTGTGGTAGCTTCGATCAACATATTGTTCGGTTGGAGGTCTAATAGAGAAGGAAAACTTCCCAAGACCTTTTTCACATGATTGTTATCACTTGATAGAAGATCCTCCCACCAATCTAGCAACAGTGGTGGTATGTTACGGACGATGTCAAACTTGGGGACTTCGTGCCTCATTTTCTACAAAACAAATATGGTTAGGCCCTTTCCCCCTCCAGATTCGACTATTTATAAAACAATGATTAGCGTATTGGCATTTATTTCTCCAAAGCTAATGAACAAAATAGTGGTTGCGTCTGTAGGGATTATGGAAAACCCGGTGGACTTTTGGACGAGGCTTGTCTTAAAGGGTTATTATGTGGACAACATATTAACCCGGATAGGTTTGACCATGATGCATGTACAATTAATCAGTGTAAGGTTTCTATAGAGGTCTAGACTGGTATCTTTGAGTAGACAACTTGACTAGGAAAGGCACAGAACTATCGACTGCACTATTGATCGACTAGTTTCACCGCAAATAAGCCTTTCCGAATTTAAAATAGGAAGGGTACAAATTCTCATTAAGTGTTGCTATAGGATTTATTACGCACGAGTGGAATATGATGTTGAGAATGATTTATGCAATAATAAATAGCATGTTGTCACGTATTTGCACGTTAAAAACAATAAATGTGGTATTTAATTGAAAGACGTTTAAGAAAGAAAACAAGGAGACAAGTCAGTTTCTGTAGTAAAGGAAATCATAAATGCTTGAAAATAGGCAATTAAATCAAGATAAAGTGGAAAGGGAAAGGGTGCGCACGTATTAATAGAATAAAGCATGCTTAAGATAAATCACAAAAAGCAAGTTTGTTATGGTAAGAGCCTAATTATCCCCAACAGAGTCGCCATGTTGTCACGCCCCCTTTTTCATCGCAGAATCCGGGTTTTGACATTTTGGGACAACTCCTTTCCTTTTGGAATTGGGTAAGAGATTTGAAGAGACGCCACCTAACGGATTAAGGTACATTAGGGCACCTAGAGCTACTAATTCATATACTAGTTTACATCACCAGAGATTGAGTAAAGGCTCAAAATTACCTCGAGGGACAGGTGTTAGACACCCCTTGAGGTCCACAATGGTGGATTACGGCCAAACTCAATTAAGCAAATTAGTCTTTAAAAGAAAGTTAAACAATTTAAAACAAATAGACAAATACTTTAAAACAAGAATTAAATGGGCCCTGCATTTTTTAGCCTACAGGATCATTTCCATGCAATACTTGGTCACTTTCCCCAAATTGGGGTGTTATACATAGCATTAGCGCACAGGTCATCATCTCCTTACTACCCCGTTACTATATTTCAGTTGTTACCTAAGCATTCTAATAGCTTCTAATGTGTACCTTGTGCGTGCACTACCCATCCCTTACCTATAGTCTTGGAGGAGTTTAAGACTTCTATTTTGGATAGATCTTAACTCACTGTTGCTTTAAAAATGAGAAATCTAAGCGACAAACAAAATTCAAATAGAACTATCATGTAAGGAGAAAATAAGGGGGCTCATGTTAGCCTCCACAAATAGCCAACCAATGTATGCAGTTCAAACAAACAAAGTTTTATAGTTTAGGATCCTATAAGAAGGGTATCTAGATAAGCATGAACAGAATATACAACAGCTTTATTAAAGCGAGCAGCAGTACCTATCAATTTGCCTACCCCTTTTTTAATATTCTGAATATGGGCATTTTCCAAGTAGCAAGAAATCTCAATTTTTTAGAACCAGGATTCTTAATTACCCTACAGGCTTTCCTAGTGAAGACCAGAGCAGAATCCTATAGGAATGGTATCTAAAACTATGAATTAATGACCACAGTTTATAAACTAATGATTGATTTTAACAGGCAGATTTCATTGTTTATAGATCATATAGTCACGCTTTCTAAGTGCTGAAACTAATTATAAGCATTATTTCCTATAGACATGATACCTAAACACAGAAACTGATTTTTTACACTTACTTCCTATAGGCATGATGTCTAAGTGTCAAGACTGATTTATATGTATTTCCTATAAGCATGATATCTAAGTGTTGAAACTATTTTTACGCTTATTTCCAATAGACATGATATGTAAGAGGGTAAAGGCGTTAACCAGTTGACAAGCGATTTCAATAAAGAATGTCCTAGAGACATAATCTCTAGTGCACACATGGGGTTGGAAAAATATGGTTCTTTGAAGAATTGATAAAACTTACTAGAAGCAGGATTACTAGGATGCAAAGTGGAAATTCAGGATTACAAATAACGAGTAAGTCCTATAGGCATGGTTTCTAATGACATAAAGAATCACCACAACAACCTATAGGCATGATTTCTACCCAAACCCAACAAAGATATAGAAAAATCCCTCCTCAGCTTTTACTAATAACCCCATATTTGTTTTTGCAAGGATTATTACATTATAACAGATCATTATGAATAAATTACACAATGAAAAAAATCATTATACTATAGGGAGCCTTGGCAGGCCCAATGTCAACCTGGAAGTCATGCCTTCAAGCAAGTCTGATGTCCACAGGTAGTTCATAACACCTAAATGGGCTTCTAGTCAGGAACCCCGGGAAATGCTCACACAAGAACCTTTTCAAAGAAACAGTTTTGTAAAGAGTTTGGAAGGCCAGCCCCAGTGTGTCATACTTCGGAGAAGTCTCATGAACACTAGGCAATGCTCACACTGGGGGTGGTAGGACCCTAGATAATTAAGAGTAGAAGTTTGAAAATAGTGTATACGGGTAAGGGACAATTTCAGAAAGAAAACAGTTTCATTTTTCAAAAGTGAACAGAACCATATTCTAGCAAATTGGTTCAGATATAGATACAAATAATTAAACAATCACAACAAAACAAGAACATTTGAATCATAAACAAAACTGACCACACACATTCATGATCCCTAAACAACTTCTAAATGGGGACCATGTAATCAAAACAAAGTTCACATTGCTGGAGTTAACTCGATTTACTGGTTATCACTAGGTGGAATCGTGCATACAGGTATTAAGCAGAGGAAAACATGCTGAAATTAAAATGACTAGCCAAACAGCCATACAGAATAGGGTGGGGTAATTTGATTTAAACGTGCTATTTTCATAAACAAGTAACAAGTGTCATGGACTAAACAGAGACATGATAAGGTAAACCAATCATACTAACATGCAGAACAGGATAAGTTAACAGGAATCAAGGCATGCTAGTTAAGAGAGCAATAAACAGGAATATAGAGCAAACAGTAGCATGTTGAAATTCATAATGAACCAACAACGTATCATATAGAGGACAACATGATAAAAGAAATTGAGGCATACCAGTTAAGAGGTAGCAAACCGGAAGGTGAAGGCAAGTGGATCCAAGAGTCTAGCCTTGGCTTTCAGCCGGCTAGATAGAATAGCAAATAAAAGTAAAAAAAGAACTACAGTTGTGAGTGTGTGAGTAAGAGTTTATGTGTGTGTAAGTGTTTCTTTCTATATCTTTCCGTGTGTTTTTTGTGTGTTCTAGAAAATCAGAATGGGAAGGTTTATATAGCATTCAGCAAACTAAACCAAATACGGCAAAGAAAGTTAAGAGTTCACAAATAAGGCGTGCAAATAAATTAACCAGTTAATTAGGTCTAGACCCAATCAATTAACACAGCAGGATCCGGGAAAGACCCCTTAAATTAGGGAGAATCAATTTATATCCAAGTTTGAGGTTTAATAAGGTAACCAAATAAATCAAAGACCATTTATTGGCCGGTTAAAATAACAAATCCCAGAAATCAGGCTAGCATCAGTTAATGGAATCAATCAATAGTCAAATAAGTTAAGGAATAATTCCATAATCAATTAGAAGTCGACTTTAATAATCAGAACATAAAATCAGGCCAGTAATCGCTAGTGCTAAAGGAAAGAACTGGCAACAACAACAACAATCCAGTATAATCCCACTTAGTGAGATCTGGGGAGGGTAGTGTGTACGCAGACCTTACCCCTACCCTAGGAAAGAACTGGCAAATAGAATAAATAAACACCACGGCTATTTTCAAATCCTAATTTAGGTAAGTAAAATCAATTAGCAATTAATCGACAAAATTAAAGACAAAGTGGCAGAAACAATAAGAACGAACAAATAATCAAAACCCTAAGAAAATAGGCAGAAATACAAAACAAGTAAAATCAGTAAAAATAAAGAAGAAAACCCTAACGGATACCCAGAGAAAAAATATTTTAAAGGTTAAAACATTTATTTTTGCAAAAATCTGTTGAAATCAAAACCCTAGTTTTAGGGCAAATAAAATCGGTCAGGAATAATAATAGAAAAAGACTAGAAAATATAGAGACATAAATATTGAAATTTTAAAGGAGAAATACAAAAACAAACGTAAATCATTTCAGATTTGGGAAGATCTAAACAGATTCAACCGAAAAATAGCCTGGTTCATTAAATTATATAGAATTTGAACCAAATCTGCTTTGAGCTAGAGATTTGAAACCCTAAGATACGTAAATATTCGTACTTACAGGTATTGAGATGAACATAAATTGAAATAGACGAGATGAGAGACTTTGAACCATATCTGGTTTGAGTGTCTTGAGATTCACTTGCCATTTGAGCAAATGAATCAAGTAGCATCAAGATACCCAGCCGATTTCTAGGGCTTGCATTGCTCAGATGTTATTGCCCTTGCCCTCATGCCAACGGGTATCCAGTAAAGAAGCAAAGCCAAATAAGGCAAGGAATCAAGAGAAGATCCCATAAATCGAAAGGAAAAGTGTGACAGCGGGCTAGGGTGTGAGAGTGAAATAAGTGAGGAGATGAGAGGATGAGAAGATGGCGGTTGGGGGAAGAAATGAGTTAGGGTTTAGGGTGTTTGGTATATTTAAAAGGGATGAATGATTTAGGGTCGTTGATCTTTGAGATCAACAGCCAAGATTAGATTTTGGGTGGGGCGGGTTTAATTTGGATGGGTATGGGTAGTTGGGTTATGGTGTTGGTTATTGGGTTATTGGGCTGGATAGGGTATTGGGCTGGTTAAGTCCAAAAATTAATTAGGAAAGGGGCTATGTTTTAAATACCCATTTAAATTACTAAAATAATTTATAAAAATAATTAATAAATGATAAATATTTCATTTGTTCATGAAAATGATTTAAAATAATTACTTAATATTATAAAAATATAAGAGGTTATTTTCTGTATAGATAATATAATTATGCATATATATGTGCTATTATTGCAAAACTGTGCAATTCTAGCCTTAAAGATGCAAATGTAAATATACAAAAATACAATTAAAATATTTAAGCACTATATAGGCATAAGTGATGAATTTAGATGATTAAATCATCATAAAAATAATATGAGGGATAATTATTGGATATATGTATAATAAAAATGCAGAAATGAATTGATTTAAAGCCCTTAAAATTATAGAAGTACTTGTGCATGTTTATAAGTGCATGTTCACTATTTGAAAATATATATGCATATTTTAAAAATATATGAAGGAAAAATTGGGTATCAACAATATCCAACTGTGCAATTTCCGAACTCTCTCCTTGCGGCAGCTCTTTCCATTCAAGCACCATGGCACTGAGGCGCTTGAGATCGGGACAACTCCTGAAGTCGTGCATCCCTCTGCATATATAGCATCCCTTTTTCTCAGCATGCGCCTTCTTCTCGGCATAGCCTTGATAGCCACTCGACTTTTTGGAATCTTGAGTCTTAGAGTATTGTTGTTGTATCTCTTGACTTTGCCACGGTCTCCCCAGCCTTTCACTTTGTTAACCTTTGACTCCTTGTCTTTGCCTTAGTCGTGCTTTTCATTCCTGAAATTCATCAATGATTAGGCCTCTACTATGGCTTGGTCTATATTCGTGACATGGCGACGTCGCAACTCCTATTTAGCCCAATTTCGCAACTCGTAGATGAAGTGGAACAACAAGTCATCATTGGTCAGGTTAGGAATTTCAAGCATAAGGGTAGTGAACTCCTTGACATAGTCACATATGTTCCTTGTTTGCTTCAACTCCCTAAGCTTGCTCCTTTCCTCGTACAAGACATTTTTTGGAAAGAACTGTCACTTGAACTCGGCTTTGAACTGATCCCACTTGCTAATAGTACATAGACCTCTATCCACGTTGGCCATCTTCATTCTCTACCATAGCATGGCAGTCTCTGAGAGGTACAACACTGTAGCGTTGATCATGGACTCGCCGTGCTTGAAATAGTTTTCCAAGTGCCAAAGGAAGTTTTCCACTACTTGTACATCACGAACACCTTTGAAGATTAGGGTTTTGGAAGCTTCGAACTTGGTCTCCCTCATCACCACAAAATTGCTAGTTGCCTCGTCACGCAAGCATTTTCATGCTCCTTGAGTGACTCTATCTTTTCCTTCATAGCATCGATAGTACTCAAAGGCTCCATAGGTCTACACTCTAAGGTAATGATGGTTTGCCTTAGTTCCATCTCGGTCTGTGTACGTCCCTCCACGTCATTTCGGATACTCTCAATCTCTTCAAGAGTGTTCCCTTTAAGAACGCTAAGCTTGCCTTACATCTTCCCTAGGAGGCCAAAGATCTCCACAAAATTCATCCCCGCGTTCATCTGTATCACCCAATCTTTACCGAGCGAGAAGTCCTCGGGCAGGACCCCCATTTCATCATCGCTCGCCTCAGTGGCTGATGGTTCTTGGGATGTAAGCCCTTTGTTTGACATAACCTCGGCTGGCACCTCCTGGCTCTTGTTGGCTGAATTCCTCTTTTTTGTTACGAAGGCTCTTGCCAGCATCATCCTAGATGACGTTGGCTTGGGTGTTGGCAGCGTTAATTTCTCCATCATTTGCCATTTCCTTAATTGCAACCTGTCTCTAATACCACGTTGTCACGTCCTTAGTCGTTAACTAAGTACACATGTGGAACTTGACAACTCGCTCACGATCTTGCACAACTTGATCATGTTCTTGCCATGCCAAGTCAGCCTTACTACACTCAAGATCGCTAAGAGAATGATTAAAAGAACACAAGAGAATTATTAAGAAAGCTTTGTATTAGAGAGGACATGAAGTGTTTGCTTGGTGAATTACAAATGAATGGCCCCTTTTTATATACTAGTCTCCTAGGGGATAGTGTGTAAATATTAATTGTTACACAATTCTTTAGTATTTACGAGGTAAGGTCTTTCTCTAGAACTCTCTACAAACCTAGAAGATTTTAGGACTTTCCTAGCAAATCCAAGGGGATCTAGGGTTTTCTTAAGGAAATGCCCATACTTCTCTAAAATCTTCTCACAAATGCTAGCCTTCCTCTTATGTAAGCTTCCATGTGGTATTAATATATGCCCAATTGTAATGACCCGATCGGTCGTTTTAAGAATTAACGCCTTGTTCCCCTATTAACTACATTCCCTATGTTTGTTTCTGCTATTAAGAGTTGTTGGGAGGATTCGTTTTGAGTTTCGGGGTGTTTTGGGACACTAAGTCCCTAAATAAGAGTTTAAGCTTTAGAATTTGGACTATAGTCGGAACACTGTAAAGACAGCCTCAAAATAGAATTGTTGGGCGATTTCGGGCTTAGGGGTTGTTCAGATTGTGTTTTGGAGGTTTGTAGCTTAATTAGGCTTGAAATGACGAAAGTTGAATTTTTGAAGTTTCCAGTTCGATAGTGATATTTTGATATCGGGGTCGAAATAGAATTCCAAAAGTCGGAGTAGGCGTTTGTATCAATTAGGACATGTGTGCAAAATTTCAGGTAATTCAAAATAGGTTTGATATGCTTTTTGATCAAAAGCAGAAATTTGAAGTTTTGAAATCCTTTTCGGCATTGTTTTGAGAGTTTTGAGGTTTGTTACAAGTTTGAATAGTGTTATATGACTTGTTCGTATATTTGGTTGAGGTCCATGGGGCCTTGGGATGTTTTGGTAAAGCTGACGGAAGAAAATTGGAAGGTTTGGAAGCAGCTTCAGCTGTTGAAGTTCTATCATAACCGCACATGTAGATTGGGGACTGCAGGTGTGGGGCTGCAGAAGCGTGTGGCTAGTCGCAGATACGGTCTGGGGCGTAATTGGAATTGGTCGCGGATGCGGCCCAGGCATCGCAGAAGTGGCACCACATCTGCGGAATGGAGGTGGCAGGAAATCCATGTTTAATGAAAAGTTGCAGGTGCGACTTGGTCTACGTAGAAGCAGGACCGCAGGTGTGGTCCTAGAGCCGCAGATGCGGTTCCACTAGTCAGAAAAGGGGCAGAATCGAGGGTTAAGTTTCAAAACTTTAGAAATTAATTTGGGAGCAAGGGATTGGCGATTTTGGGAGAGATTTTCACCCGGGTGTTTTAGGTAAGTAATTCTTGCTCTGTTTGATATGCTAAAATTCATCCTTTAAATTCGAATTTAGGGTGAAAATTTGGAGAAATTTTGAAAAAGTTCTTAGGCCTAATTTTGGATTTTTGATAAAGATTTTTATGTCGAATTGGAGTAATTTTTGTATATATGAACTCGTGAGAGTGTGAGGATTTCGAATTCGTAATTTTACTTGATTCCCGAGACGTGGGCCTAGGAGTCTCGGTGGGCCCAGGAGGCTTTTTGGGCGATTTTCCTAATTTCACGTATTAGCTTCGAATTAATTAGTTGAATTAGTTACTTGAAGTTATATTTACATTATGCAATTACTTTGAATAGATTTGGGCCATTTGGAGTCGGATACTCATGGCAAGAACGTGGTATTGAGTTGATTGAGCTTATTCGAGGTAAGTGACTTGCCTAACCTTGTGTGGGGGAACTCCCCTTAGGATTTGATATTGTTCATATATGAAATTCCTTGTACGTGAGGTAACATGCTAATTATTGAAAATCCGATTTTCATTAAGTAACTATTATTGTGTGTTTCTTCCCTGTTTACACTACTTGAAATTTAAGCCTACTATTGCCTTAGGAAAGCATGTCTAACTTATTCGATTGCTTTACTTGCTCAAACTGCTTATTTGAATTTTGTGCAGCATGCTAGGCTAGAAATACTTGTTTTACCTTGGTATAAATTTGATTGAATTGAATATTCTTCGTGTTGCTAATGTGTGTTTACCTTGGGACTACAGGCGATATCCCGGGAGATCCCCCTTGCCTGTTTATTTGGGACTATGGATGTAGTATGCCAGGAGATCCCCCTGTACATTTACATTAGAACTACGGGACTGCACCCGGTAGATTTCCTCAATACTGAGTATTTATATTTGGGACTACGGATGTGGTATTCCGGAGATCCCCTACGCGTTATGAGTTGGACTACGGGACGACACTCGAGAGATCCACTGGATATTTATATTTGGGACTACAGGACGGTATCCTATGAGATCCCCGATTATTATCTCTATGTTGAGTTGCATTTCTTCTCTGATTATTTTGTTTCTGTTGTAGTTGTTCCTACCCTTATTACCCTGTGATACTTTAATACTGCTTCTTTTCCTTATATATTATTATATATGACTGGTCGGGCCCTGACCTTCCTCGTCACTACTCGATCGAGGTTAGGCTTGGCACTTACTGGGTACTGCTGTGGTGTACCCAAACCTTTTCCTGCACATATTTTTCGTGTGCAGATCCAGGTACTTCGACTCAGTCCTACTACCCTTGAGGCGAGGCAATTCTCCAGAGACTTCGAGGTATATCCGTCGTGTCCGCAGACCGAGGAGTCCCTTTCCATTCTCTCTTGTAGTGACAGCCCTTCTATATTTTCTTTTGATTTAGAAATTCTGGAGTTAAAGCATTTTGTCGTATTCATAGCTTGTGATTCACGGGATTCCCAGTTTTGGGAGTTGTTCGGTTTTGAGATCTTATATTGTATATGCTGAGCGGCATCTTAACACTTTTATATATGTTATCTTCGGATTTTATTAGTTTTCTGCATTTGTTTTCTTTCTTTTCGAAATTGTTAGGTTTACCTAGTCGTAGGGACTAGGTGCCGTCACGATATGTTCACGGAGGATGAACTTGGATCGTAACAGAAATAGCACCTATGTGGCATGATGACATGGCGGGTCATCACACTTAGCCTCATTTTTTAGACATGAAAAATCTGAAAATTTCTCCTCTCTATATCCTAATTTGTTGCATTATTTTCCAAATATAAATAAATGTCAAGCGTGATTTGCTCCGGTTGTTGAGTTTGCTGAAATTCTGTAATTTCGATTGCCAGTATTACAGAATAATTTTTCCGTTATATTCTGGGAGGAAATAATCCATAACTTTGGGCAACAGTGAGGGAATTAAATTCTGTAAGGACACACAAGCAACTTGTAGGCTCGGAAATTATGGAATATTTTGTTTATTGAACTAAAAAATCTTCCTTCTCTTATTTTCTAATTTCGAACACAGATTATCAAAAACAATTACATATTCGAAAATTAGATTAAAAGCTTGAGCATTTTTTTTGAAAAAAAATTGAATAGTAATTTTGAGATCCGATTTGGAGTTGAATGTTGAATCTTAGCCAATTATTTTTGGGCTAAAGCTTTGTAAAGTTAAATATAGGCCACTTAGTTGCAATATATGCGTTTGAGTTGTATTTATATCTAATTCCCCCCAATTTGTATTGGTTTGAACATATCGACCTACTACATAAAAATAAAGAGATAGATCAGAACTCTATGATATATCCGTAGCCTCAACAAGATTAATAAAAGGGAGTGGTAGGTTAATGGACATGACAAACGATAGGAGATCGTAAAGAATTGAAGTGTGAGATTGTCAAATTCATGTGTCAGTGCATATTCAGGATTTAAACTCTATAGATTTGTGACTCTATAACACAATTTCAAGTGATAATAATTAGTTTTGAAATTTAATATTATGGATATTTTATAGATTTTTTGACAAGGATATAAGGTCAAGTCAAAATTACTGAAATTTAGATGGTGTCTCGGTTTGTAATTTTGTACTTTGACATGATGAAATTTTTGCACAATTTATTATAATGACCTGCCAAGATATGTGGCCGAATTATGACGACTCATCGGGATTAGTAGCCAAATTCTCACGATCCTTTTGCATTTTGCTTCCAAATTCCGATGAAAATTAATTTTGCAAACATTTATAAATGAGATCAAAACTTAAACAATAACATAAAGATATCCTAGCAATTCACCCAATAATGATGTACAAATTTAGGAATTTTGGCAAGGCGTGACAACATACTCACATAATTAGCAGAAAACAAAGCCCTAGTTATGAATATTGACATCAAATAGCCAATAAATATGTATCACAATAATAACGTGTATATTATAATTTTATTTTTCTTCTTTTCTGTATTCAGAATGTATATTAAAATTGTATTCCCCTTCTTTGTATATATAAAAAAAATATAATTACTTAATATTTATTGTCATCTCTTTATTAGTGTATATCACAAAAACAAAAAAAAAAAAATTGTATCGTTGTCATGCCCCAAATCTGGGGAGGCGTGGCTGCACCCGGTGCCGTTCTCGCCCGAGCGAACCACTCGATAACTCTTTTTTTTCTTCTGCAACTATCATGAGCCAACATGGTCATAACTCGTTATGTATAACTATAAGTGGGCCATAACTTTGCATCAATGAAACATCGTTCTTAAAACATGAATACATATGGGCCATCAAGGCTTCTGACATACTGTACAAAATGAGCCTCCGTTTACCGGCCTACCCATAAGTCTGTAGCAAAACTCTGACACGATGACTCATAGACTCGGCTGCACTCCGAATGAGGTGGAGTCTTACCGATCCTTCGCTGAATGCCAATCTCGCCTACTATGAGGGCTCATCAAACTGATTATCTATACCTGCGGGCATGAATGCAGCATCCCCAATAAAAGGACGTCAGTACGAATAATGTATTGAATATGTAAGGCACAACCGAAACATAACAATAAGTCAAAATTAATTAAAGATATATAAGAATCAACCTAAATCTCTGAAGTGCCACTGTATATGCATACTTATCATACTTATATATATAGTGCTTATCTTTGAGACTATTATCCATATTGTATGATGCATGACTACCAAACTAATAAGTGGTAACTGCCCGACCGGCTGTAGCTCGGTGGTAAATGCATGACTGCCCAATCGGTGGTAACTGCCCGACCACTGAAATTTCTTCATAAGTTTGGCTTGAAGTGCATTTCAGTGTTATCGATATTCGTTTCAGATTCTAAGTCTATGAATAGCTCCGTATGGTGATTCTAGAATTAGGAGCACGATCAGGAGTGAATTCGGAGGACCGTAGGTCATTTTGAAGTCATTTGGCTAAAGATAGAAAATTGAAGGTTTTTTAGAAGTTTGACCAGAAGTAGACTTTTTGATATCGGGGACAGAATCTCATTTCGAAAGTTGAAGTAGGTCCGTAATGACGAATATGACTTGTGCGCAAAATTTGAGGTCAATCGGACGTGATTTGATATGTTTAAACATCGAAAATAGAAGTTTGAAATTTTAAAGTTCATTAAGTTTGGACTGGAGGTCGATTCATGATTTTAGTGTTGTTTGATGTGATTTGAGGCTTCGAGCGAGTCCGTAATGTGTTTTCGGATTGGTTGGTATGATTGGTTGAGGTCCTGGGGGGCTCGGGTGGATTTCGGGTGATTAACGGATCGAAATTTAGAATTTTTGGACAGTTGAAGGGTCTAGTTGCTGGTATAACCGCTTCTGCGGTGGGTTAACCATAGGAGCAGCCCCCCAGAAGCGGAAAGGGAGCCGCAGAAGCAGATTTCTGATCAGGGCTCGAGAACCGCAGATGCGGTCAAGATTCCACAGAGGCGGGACCGCATCTGCGGAAGGCTGGTCGCAAAAGCGGAAGAGGGGGTAGCTGGAGTGGACCGCAGATGCGGTCAATGTTCCGCAGAAGTGGGACCGCATCTGCGGAAGATATGCCGCAGAAGCGACAAAAGGGCGGCCTAGGGAGGACCGCAGAAGCGGCATTTTAACCGCACCTGCGGAATCGCAGAAGCGGTCAAGGGACCGCAGGTGCAGAAATAGATGAGGCAGTGAGGTCTTTTAAGATCCGGGGTGTGACGACCCGACCCGTCATCACGTGAGTTACCGCCTCTTTTTCCCTTATTGTGTTGTTTCATGTTTCAATATCAGTATTTGAGTTGATCGGGTGTAATTGAATTGGTTTGGTTAAAAATGAGGCACATAGCCTCTTAGAAGAAAGCTTGTTTTAGTAAAAGTCAACCAAAAGTTGACTATGTGGTTAGAGGGCTCGGATGTGAATTTTGGTGGTTCGGTTAGCTTCGGGGGATGATTTGTGACTTAGGAGTGCGATCGGAATCGAATTTGGAAGTCCGGTGTAGAATTAGGCTTGAATTGGCGAAGTTGGAATTTTGGCGAATTCCGGTTGATAGGTGAGATTTTGATCCGAGGGTTGGAAGGGAATTCCGAGAGTTGCAGTAGCTTCGTCAGGTGATTTTGGATATGTCTGCAAATTTTCAGGTCATTCGGGCGTCGTTTGGTCGGGTTTTTAATCGAATGTGAGATTCGGAAGTTTTAGTTAAACTTAGGCTTGAATCCGTCGAGATTTGATGATTTTTGTGTTAATGGATGTGTTTTGATGATTGGGAGCAAGTTTGAATAATGTTTTAGAATGAGTTGGTGCTTTTGGTTGAGGTCCCGGGGGCCTCGGGGTGATTTCGAATGATTTTCCGGGAAGTTTGGACTTATGAAATTATGCAGAAAATTGCAGAAACAGTGCAGGAAAAGTTAAGCCTTCGCGTTCGCGTGGTCTTGGCTGCGTTCGCGTAGGCATTGGGTGATTGGTCATCACGTTTGCGAGGTATGGTTCTGCATTCGCGGAGGGATAGCTGGGCGTGCATCGCGTTCGCGATGGATGAGACGCGAACGCGTATAAGGAATTGAGGCTCAGGAGTTTTTGGCCTTCGCGTTCGCGAGGCACTAGCCGCGTTCGCGTAGGGGAGTCAGGTGAAGCATCGCGTTCACGGGACGGGCTTCGCATTCGCGAAGAGTAAAAGAGGGCCCAGGGAATTTTGGTCTTCGCGTTCGCGTGGGTGAGGTCGCGAACGCGATGAAGGATTTCCAGGGGCTGGGCAGAAAGTTTATAAACATTTCATCCGCGAACCAAACTCATTCCTCACCATTTTTTAGCAAGCTTTGGGAGCTTTTGGACGGGAATTGAAGGGGTTTCGATTGGGAATCGTTGGAGGTAAGTTTTATGAGTTAAAATACATGATTTTATTGAAGAATCATCCTTGAAATTCATGAAAACATAGCCAAATCATATGAAATTAGGGCTTGAAGTAAAAATTCTAAAGTTGGGATTTGAGGGGCCATTTGTGGTCCGATTTGGGTGTTCTTGGTATGTACGGACTCGTGGCGAGATAAGGGATCCGTGGATGTTTATTTCGTAATTTCTCGAGAAGCGGGTCCGGGGCTCAGGTTTTGCTAGTTTCGAGATTTTTGTTATATTTTGATTGTTTTCGATTGGGTGTTGTCCCATTAGCATATTATAATGTATTCCTTATGATTTTGGTTAAATTTGACGCGCGTGGAGGCCGGTTTGAGGAGAAAAGGCATCGCGGGCTAGAGTTTTCGCATGTTCGAGGTGGGTAATACTTGTAAATGATGTCCTGAGGGTTTGAAACCCCGGACTTGTACATCATAGTGTTGTATTGTGGTGACTTGCACACCAGGTATGAGCGTGGGGTAGAGCATCGTTAGGGATTGTGACTTGGTCCGTCCCAGTTGTTGATTTTACTGTGTGATTGACTGAAAATTTCTTTATGCTATCATGATTTGGGCTGATTGCCATGTTTTTGGGCTTCGTGCCGAATATTTAAATCCTTCGGGTATAAACATCACTGTTTTTGCATTACCGTGAACATTTCTATCTCAGCCCAAGGTTTAAAATATTATTTTGCAAACTCATCCATCTTTCTAAGATTTGAAAACTTAAATGATGTTTTAATGACATTTTTAGCTGAGAGCTGCTATGTTACTATTGCCCAAGGGGCTTATGAGCATTCATGACTATGCATGGATCGGGCTGCACACCGCAGCGGGAGTGATATTGTTATTGCGCTTGGGCTGTAGGAGCCCCTCCGGAGTCTGAACCCCCACAGTGAGCGCCGGGCGCCCAAATGGATCGGGCTGTACGCCGCAGCATTCATGTGCATTGCATTGCATTCATGCATTAGTTTCTAATTGTACTACGTGGCATGACATTTAGCACTCATATATTACTGGCATACATGTATTACTTCCCTTGTTGACCAGATACCCTGGTGTTATTTGTAAATAGAATGTTGTGCCCGAGCGGCTGATTTGTGTGCGGACTTGCACTACTTGATATCGCATTCATATGCTTAACTGTTAATAAGGAAAGAAAGAGAAGTTTTCAAAAGAGGCTTTAAACTGAGCTAGATATTTTATAAAGGATTTTCATGGAATTATTGTTTCTAAAAAGGGTTTTACTGTCCTTTTATAGCATGATGGAGTGCTCTTAGGTGATTTCTTTCCTCTCAGCATTATTTACTCTTATTACCACTAAGTTGGAAGTACTCACTTTACTCCCTGCACCATGTGTGCAGATTCAGGTATTTTTTGGGAGCTTAGCTGAGCTAGTTGCTGTTTTAGAGTTTTATTGGAGTTGTCGAGGTAGCTGCCTGACGTCTGCAGGACTCGACTCCTCCCCTATTCCTTTATTATTTCCTGCACTTTCGAACATTTGTAGTATTGGAGTCTTATTATTCTGTGTTGTTAGAGGCTCTAGACTCATGACCCCCAGGTCATTGGGAGATTATTCAGTTTGGTTTCTATCTATTAGTTAAGATTTTAGCGTTATTGTTGATAATGGTATTTAAATAATTGGTTTGAGCTTCATGCTCGAGTTGAGAGTGTAAATGGTCGAGCTTGCCTAGCAGTTGTGTTGGGTGCCATCACGACCAGGTCTGGGGTCGTGACAAGTTGGTATCAGAGCCTAGGTTACTAGGCTTCATGAGTCATGAGCTGGTTAGTAGAGTCTCGCGGATCGGTACGGAGACGTCTGTATTTATCCTCGAGAGGCTGCAGAACCTTTAGGAAAACTTCACTTTCTTAGAATTCTTATCGTGCGTACTTGAATCAGATTGAGATATAATTCTTGAAATTCCTTCCACGCGTCTATATGCGCACGCGAGCGCTCAATAGTATATGTGCCTTGATGGCTTGTGATTCCCCGATCAAGGGGCGAGATGTAATCTCCGTGAGTTCATGTTGGGCCAGTCAGGAGGACTT
>MU676048.1:8354-21073 GCA_026770625.1 Nicotiana glauca
TCCATATATAATCAATGTATTTAACTCATAATAGGTGGGGATAACATACCTTATCATTGATGACAAAACTCTCTTCTTGGAGCTCACCAAAATCGCCCCCAAGTCAAGAAAATATGATGAGAAATGATCCAAAATCAGATTTTTAAAACATTCTGCCCCAGCCAATTTTCGCTTTTGCAGTCCTGGGACTGCTTCTGCGGTCCCATTTATGCGGACAAAAATCCGCTTTTGCGGTCCCTGAGCCCTAGCCAATTTTTTGCTTCAGCGGCAACCAAACCGCATCAGCGGTTCCGCTTGAGCGTTCCAAAAGCCGCTTCTGCGGCTCCTCCCCAAGCTGGCCTTTTTCCGCTTCTGCGATAATTTCCTCGCTTTTGCGGGGCCGCTTCTGCGATCCCATTTCCGTAGAAGCGGAAATATCAGACACCAGCAACTCAGCATTTTTCCAAAATCAAATTTTGATCCGTTAACCACCCGGAATCCACCCGAGGCCCCCGAGACCCCAACCAAACATACCAACCAATCCCAAAACACATTCCGGACTTGCTCGAGGCTTCAAATCACATCAAACAATGCTAAAATCACGAATTACACCCAAATTCAAGTTTATGAACTTTGAAGTTTCCAACTTCTATTTCCGATGCCGAAACCTATCAAATCACGTCCGATTAACTTTAAATTTTGCACACAAGTCATATTTGACATTACAGACCTACTCCAACTTCTGGAATTTAATTCCGACCCCGATATCAAAAAGTCAACCCCCCGGTCAAACTCTTCAAAAATCTTCAAATTTCTATCTTTAGCCAAATGGTTTCAAAATGGTCTATGGACCTCCGAATTCACTTCCGATCGCGCCCCCNTGTACAAGTCATAATACCTTAAATGAAGCTGTTCATGGCCTCCGACTGCTGAACGGAGCGCTGGTACTCAAAATGACCGGTCGAGTCGTTACAATTTATGATTATAAATGAGGTGTCACAGGATGACATTTAATTGAAAGAATTATATTCAAAATATTTTGAAAGAATTATATTCGAAAGATATTTATTTGAAAGGTATTTATTTGATGGAAGTATATTCGAAATATATTTATTGAAAATGATTATTTTCTTAAAGATTTTTTTATTGAAAAACTTATAGATGAAAGATGTATATTTTGTAGGACTTGATTATTTGGTTGTACTTGTATTCATTATTGTTTGAGCAATATTTATGGTATTTTTGTTGCCTTATTGTTTATATCACTGGTTGATTATTGTTGTTTTCGTTGTTATTAGCTTCCTATTATTTTTATATGCTATACTGCACATGTTATTAGACTAGTGAGTATCTTGATTGTATCTCTTCACTGCTCCAACGAGGTTAGGCTTATACTTACTGGGTACCGACTGTGGTGTACGCGTACTACACTTCTACACATTTTTTGTGTAGAGCCAGGTATTGGGAATATCGGACTCAAACAGAGTTAAAGTGTGATCGCAAGGTTTCAAGGTAGAGTTGCTTGGTCGTCACAGTCCCTTGGAGTCTTTCTATTTTATTGTACTATCAATTTTTATTCGAACAATATTGTGTATTCGATCCTCGAGATCATTTCATGTATTCAGTTAGATTTCGTGACTCCGTATTACCAGTCTTGGTAGGTTATTTGAATATTTTCGTTGTGCTTTTCGATTATCTATTTTAAAAAGGAAAAAAAAGGCTTGAATTGTTATTATAATCGGCTTACTTAGTCTTAGAGACTAAGTGCAATCACGACGCCTATAGTGGAATTTTGGATCGTGACATTTAACTTGGCACAAAATATAACAAAAAGAGGAAGAATAAATATGCCATAATATTTATGTAGCCATAAAGCTTTTGAAACTTGTGATTTTAAACAAGTAATATCTCTTTGTGTGACTTGTTGACCGTAAATAATTCTCAT
This sequence comes from Nicotiana glauca, assembly GCA_026770625.1. Classification (NCBI taxonomy): domain Eukaryota; kingdom Viridiplantae; phylum Streptophyta; class Magnoliopsida; order Solanales; family Solanaceae; genus Nicotiana; species Nicotiana glauca. The sequence goes on from MU676048.1 coordinate 10,279, forward strand.
CAAGGAAATATAGAAATGTGTCTATATTTTTGTAACAGACTAATAAAGAAATAGAGCTACTCTTTTTTAAACCAAGGGAGTACATATTTTTTTTGTTACTTTCTGAGATACAAAGTTAATAATAATATGTATATAATTTATTTTAATCCTTCTTTTTCGATTGATAATATATATTGGGAAAAGAAAAACACTATACACCTATGAAGTGAAAACGAACAAAAATATACAAAGCGAAATTTCACAGCCTTAGTTAGTTTTGATTATGATCGTGCTTGAAAACTTGAGAAATAATGATAATGAATGTGCAATTTAATTTATTCAGTGTTGTTTCCTTTATTTTTGAGAGAATACATAGCTTAATAGCAGCAGAAAAAAATATAAAGTACATGTTTTATTATTAAAAGGGGAGAAAAATAATTAATGCCATACTATAGATTAGTCAACATTCATTAGAAATCCTTGAGTTAATAGTGATCTTCCATTTTATTTACCTTATTTTATTTATTTTATGAAAGAAAAATCAATCATAGAAAACACATTTAAAAAAACGAAAAAAGGCCTAAAAATGCCACTCAACTTTCAGAAATGGTTTATCCATGCCATTCGTTAAAAAATTGCTATTTTCATGTCACTGCCGTTAAAGAAATGGCTCATCCCTGCCATTATTGACTAATGGCTCAATTTTTATTTGGCACATCCATGCCACTGTCATTAGTCAATAATAACATGGATGGGCCATTTCTTTAACGACAGTGGCATGAAATGAGCATTTTTTTAACGGATGGCATGGATAGACTATTTTTGAAAGTCGAGTGGCATTTTTAGGCCTTTTCCGTTAAAAAAAATAGGGCCCCAAAGAATTGGGCCTAAAGCCATGGCCTTGGCTGCTTGGCCCTTCAGCTGGCCTTGCAAATGAGGTTCCGAAAAGCTTTGGGAAAATGCATAATTACCCCCCTGGCCTATACCCGGATTCACAACTACACACTTTTTCTTTGCTAGAATCCTATTACCTCCCCAGAACTTATTTTAAATGAAATTATTTGCACCCTTAACGCTGACGTGGCAGAGTGTGTGTATTGTGAAAAGCGAAAAAAATGATTTTTAGATTATTTTTTATTCTTTTTTATCATTTTTTCTTACCAAAACAAAAAAACATAGAGAATGAAATAACCAAAAAAATGAGAATAATAAGAAAAAAGATAAGAAAAAGAAGAAAGAATTTCATTTAAAATAAGTTTAAGGGGTAATAAAATTCCCGCAAAGAAAAGTGTATAATTAGGAATCCGAATATAGATAAGGGGAATACTTATGCATTTTTCCAATAGCTTTTACAGAAGTGAAATATTCCACATGATGTGCATTGCGTCTTAACAATTTAAAAGGATTGACATGCATGGTGGTAAAAGATTTACTTATATTCTCAAACTATTTGGAGGCTTATATCAAAGGGGCTTATGTACCACTATAAGTCCGCTTATCAATCTATTCAAACAGTATTCGATTTGATCGGTTGTTTTTATAAAATTTATATCATATCAAATTTTTGTTTGTTCCATTTCCTATAATCAAAATAAATTCTTTTAAATTGTTTCTCTTTAGTATCGATACTGTTCGATTAACTTTTTGGTATTTTTTTAAAACGTCATGCAAGACTCGCTAGTTAAAGTTAGAATGCAATAATGAATATACTTGCACAGGACTTTGGCAAAACTCTCTAGCTAGATATTAAATATTTTAAAAGTGATGATAAAAGGAACATGAAAGATGTCCAGAATAGAGATTCATCTTAGTATTATATGGTAACGTAAAACAAATTAAGCAACGATACGAAAAATATAAATAATACGAGTGAAAATATACGAATTAAGTGGGACTAAAAAATAGAGCTTATTAAAAGATCAGTGTCAAACAAGTGTCACGACCCGGATTCCTCACTGTCGGGACCGTGATGGCGCCTAAGTCTTAGAATGCTAGGCAAGCCAACAGATACAGTTCTAATACATTAATAATTAACAAAACAGTAACTAACAATAGTTAAACTAAGTAGATATGAAGTGCAAAAATTTTATAACAGTTTGAAAAATCTAGTACAAGACTACCCAAAAGATATGGTGTCAAAATCCACGAACATTTAAGAACTTCGACAAATACTGGATTAAAGGAAATACATCTATTTTTGGGAATGAGAGAACACAGGAAACTAATATAGAGGGATGGGGACTCCAGGGTCTGCGAACGCCGGCACATCTATCTTGGGTCTCCTCTGGACTGAAGGCAGCAACCCAAACTCTGATCAGTGCGGTCCAGTACCGGGATCTGCACAGAAAGTGCAGAGTGCAGTATCAGCACAACCGACCCTATGTACTGGTAAGTGCTGAGCCTAACCTCGGCGAAGTAGTAACGAGGCTAGGACACGACAAAACATAAATCTGTATAGTTAAACAATATGCTAACAGAATAACAATAAATAGAAGCTAAGCAGAAATTAATAGGAAGGGGTCAACAAGCAATGGGGGTTATCAAAATAAGGAATCACAGCAGTAGAGGAATTTGAACAACTAGTGCACCTTGAAATAGATTGAAAAATCCTAGACTTTATGATGAAACCTTGTAAAAAAATAAAATAGATTGAAAGAAATAAGTTAAGAATCATTTACCTATGATTTATGGAAGAAATAGTCTTTTAAAAATTGCCTCTTGAAGTTTAGGGTTTGAAATTTTGAGAAATGAATCAAAAATCCCATCTACGTTATGTTTGGAACAGCTGCAGATGTCGCATTTGCGACCAGAGCTTCGCAAATGCAAAGAACCATCGCAAATTCAAAGTTCCCCACACCTCTGTTGGCTTTTCGCATTTGCGAAGGTAATGATCGCAATGTCGCAAATGCGAAGAACCATCGCAAATTCAAAGTTCCCCATACCACTGTTGGCTTTTCGCATTTGCGAAGGTAATGATCGCAATTGCGACCAGGGACCTCCGCAAATGCGACAAGAAGATCGCATTTGCAATCACACCCCTTCCCAGACTCTTTTCGCAATTACAAAGATATGTTCGCACTTGCGAGGACTACTGCCCAAGCCTTATTCGCAATTGCGATGAAGACCTCGCAATTGCCATGCCTGTTTTGCTCGCAATTGTGAAGCCTGATCTCGCAATTGCGAGATCAGAGGTCTACAAGAGATACCAGTTATACTAGCAATTCTCTAAGTTCTAAAATCATTCTGTAGCCTATCCAAAACTCACCCGAGCCCTAGGGACTCCAAACCAAACATGCACACAAGTCTTAAAAAATTATACGAACTTGCTTGCGCGATCAAATCGCCAAAATGACATCTAGAACTATGAATTCAACACCAAAACACATGAAATTTTCAAGATAGTTTCAAACTTTCTACTTTCTCAACGAAAGGTCTGAATCGCGTCAAATCACTTCCATTTTTTTACCAAATTTTACAGATAAGGATTAAATATTATAATGGACATTTATCGCACTCCGACATAAAAATACTGACCTGATACCAAAAATATCAAATCATTTAAACTATTGCATTTTCAGTCTTATCAATTTTCTTCGAAAATTTATTTCTTGGGCTAGGGACCTCGTAATTCAATTATAGACATACGTCCAGGTCCCATATTTTACTACGGACCTTCCGGATTGGAATACAGGTCCGAGTCCGTTTACCCAAAATGTTGACCAAAATTAACAAAAATCATCTTTTCTTAAGTTTTTCACATAAAAACTTTTCGAATATGTGCCCGGATTGCGCACGCAAATTGAGGAAAGATAAATATAGGTTTTTAAGGCCTCGTAACACAGGATTGAATTCTAAAACAAAAGATGACCATTTGGGTCATCACATTCTCCGCCTCTAAAATAATCGTTCGTCCTTGAACGGATATAGAAAAGTACCCGAGTCCGTGTAAAGATGGGGATATCTGCTCCACATATCGGACTCGGACTTCCAGATAGCTGCCTCAACAGGCTCATCCACTGCACATGAACCGAAGGGTAACTCTTCGATCTCAACTGATGAACCAGTCGGTCTTTAATAGTTACCGGCTCCTCCTCGTAGGTCAAATCCTTGTCCAACTGGATAGTGCTGAAGTCTAACACGTGGGATAGATCACGGTGATACTTCTGAAGCATGGACACCTGAAACACTGGATGCACAACTAATAAACTCAGCGACAATGCAAGTCTGTAAGCCACCTCTCCCACTCGATCAAGGATCTCAAAAGGCCTGATGAATCAAGGGCTTAGCTTGCCCCAAATCTCATCACGCCCTTCATGGGCGACACTCGAAGCAACACTCGCTCTCCGACCATGAAGGACACATCACGAACCTTACGCTCAGCATAACTCTTTTGCCTGGATTGAGCCGTAAGAAGCTTATCCCCACTGATCTTAACCTTATCCAAGCCATCCTCTACTAAATTTGTACCCAACAATGAGCCTCTCCCGGCTCAAACCACCCTACTGGCGATCGACACCATCTACAATATAATGCCTAATAAGAAGCCATCTGGATGCTCGATTGATAGATGTTGTTGTGGGCAAACTCTGCTAACGGCAAGAACTGATCCCAAGAACCTCCAAAGTCAATAACACAAGCGCGAAGCATATCTTCCAAAACCTGAATAGTACGCTCGGACTGTCCGTCCGTCTAAGGATGAAATGTTATGCTCAACTCGACCCGCACACCCAACTCGCGATGTAATGCCCTCCAGAAATGCGAGGTAAACTACGTACCTCGACCATAAATGATAGAAAGGGGCACACCATGAAGATGAACGATCTCCTAGATATAGATCTCAGCCAACCGCTCCGAAGAATAGGTAACTGCCACAGGAATGAAATGCACTGACTTAGTCAGCGTATCAACAATAATCCATACTGCATCGAACTTCCTTTGAGTTTGTGGGAGTCCAACAACAAATCCATAGTGATACGCTCCCACTTCCACTCAGGAATCTCAATCTTCCAAAGCAAACCATCAGGTCTCTGATGCTCGCACTTTACCTGCTGACAATTCAAACACCGAGCTACACATGTAACAATATCTTTCTTCATCCTCATCCACCAATAATGCTACCGCAAGTCCTGATACATCTTGTTGGTGCATAGATGAATAGAATACCAGGAACTATGGGCCTCCTATAGAATCAACTCACGAAGTCCATCCACATTAGGCACACAAACTCGACCCTGCATCCTCAAAACTTTGTCATCTCCAATTGTAACCTACTTGGCACCTCCATGCCACACTGTTTCCCTAAGGACAAGAAAATGAGGATCATCATACTGCCGATCTGTGATACGCTCAAATAATGAAGGCCGAGCAACTGTACAAGCTAGAACACGGCTGGGCTAAAAAATATCCAACCTCATGAACTGACTGGCCAAAGCCTGAACATCCAAAGCAAGCGGTCTCTCACTGACTGGAATGTATGCAGGGCTGCCCATACTAGCTGACTTCCTACTCAAAGCTTTGGCCACCATATTCGCCTTCCCGGGATGATACAAAATGGCGATATCATAGTCTTTCAATAGCTCCAACCACCTTCTCTACCTCAAATTTAGCTCCTTCTGCTTGAAAAAGTATTGCAAATTTTTTTGATCCATGAACACCTCAAATGACACGCCATATAAATAATGCCTCCGAATATTCAGCGCATGAACAATAGCTGCTAGCACCAAATCATGAACTGGATAATTCTTCTCATGAATCTTCAACTGCCGCGAAGCATATGCAATAACCTTGCCATTCCGCATCAACAACCAAGTCCAATACTAGATATGTCACAATATACTGTATATGGCCCTGAACATGTGGGCAATATCAACACTGCCGCCGAAGTTAAAGCTGCCTTGAGCTTCTGAAAGATTGTCTCACACTCGTCCGACCACCTGAACAGGTCACCCTTCTGGGTCAACCTGGTCATCAAGGCTGTTATAGATGAAAACCCCTCCATAAATCGATGGTTGTAACCCGCCAAAGTCAAGAAACTCCGGATCTCTGTAGCTGTTATGGGTCTAGACCAGTCCTTGACTACCTCAATCTTCTTAGGATCCACCTGAATACCCTCTGCTGATACAACATGACCCAAGAAAGCCACTAAACTCAACCAAAACTCACATTTCGAAAACTTAACATATAACTTGCTGTCTTTCAGAGTCTGAAGAACGACTCAAAGATGTTGCTCATCCTCCTCTCGATTGCAGGAGTAGATCAAAATATCATCAATGAAAACAATCACAGAGGAATCTAGATAGGGCTTGAACACCCGGTTCATCAAATCCATAAATGTTGTCGGGGCATTTGTCAATCCAAATGATATCATGAGAAACTCATTATTCTCGTACCGGGTATGAAAAGCTGTCTTAGGGATATCGAATGCCCTAATCCTCAACTGATGGCAGCAACACTTCAAAACAAGCTTCGAAAACACCTTGACACCCTGAAGCTGATCAAATAAGTCATAAATCCTCGACAATGGATACTTGTTCTTGATGGTGACTTGGTTCAACTGCCGATAATCTATGCACATCCTCATTGATCCATCATTTTTCTTTACAAACAACACTGGCGCACCCCAAAGCAAGACACTAGGCCTAATGAAGCCCTTATCAAGCAATGTTGCAATTGATCTTTTAATTCTTTCAACTCTAGCGGGGCCATGCGATATGGTGGAATAGAAATGGGCTGAGTGCCTGGAGCCAAATCAATGCAAAATTCAATATCCCTGTTGATTGGCATCCTCGACAGGTCTGCAGGAAATACCTCTGAAAACTTCCGAACAACTGGCACAGAACCCATACAAAGAACCTCAGCACTAGAATCATGAACATAAGCCCAATAAGCCAAATACCCCTTCTCGACCATACGTCGAGCCTTCATATAAGAGATAACCCTACTGATAGAATGACCAGGAGTCCCTCTCCACTCCATGACCCCGGCAAAGCTAAGGTTACGGTCTTGGTATGATAGTCCAATATAGCATAATAAGGTGACAACCAATCCATCCCCAAAATAACATCAAAGTCAACCATATCGAGAAGTATGAGATCTATACTAGTCTCAAGACCCCAATAACAACCACACACGAACGATAGACACGGTATACAACAATAGAATCCCCTATTGGCATGGATACATACACGGGAGCACTCAAAGAATCACGAGGCACAACTAAATATGGAACAAAATAAGATGGCACATGGGAGTAAGTAGACTCTGGATCAACTATAACCAAGGCATCTCAACTACAAATTGAAATCGAACCTGTGATAACTGCATCGGAGGACTCAGCCTCAGGCCCGGCTTGAATAGCATAACATTAGGGTTGGGCGCAACCACTCTGAACTATATCCCTGGGACGGCCTCCTATTTGCCGGCCTCTACCTCTAGCGTCCTGACCACCACCTGTAATACCTCGAGCTCCACCTCTAGCTGCCTTAACCCTACTTCTAGATAGCTGAGCGGGCGATGGAACACCTAGTGCCAGAACCATGGCACGAAAACCCTGATGTTGAGAACTGCTCGATGCTCGAGGGAAAAATCTAGCAATATGCCTCGGATCGCCACATGTATAACAAACTCTCGGCTGTTGAGACTGCTGACTCTGAAACTAACCTTAACGGCTTGAGTAACAATCATGAAAACTCCAGAGCGGTGGGGCACTGATAAGAGCTGGTGATGCACTGTAGGGTAGCTTATCAGAATACTACATATAAGAGCCACTGCCACTTGGAGCACCGTGAAAAGCCTGAAGTGTTGAATGAAATGTCCTGGGAGGATAGCCTCTACCAAAAGAATCCCTTCCTCCAGATAAGGAACCACTGAACCGGCAAGAATGATGAGGCCTCTTGTCCGACCCTTGAACACTCCCCTAATCTAGAACAATCTCAACTAACCTGGCCATATCAGCTGCATCCTGAAAAGAAATATCGCTCCTTGTCTCCTTAGTCATTTGCAAACTGATTGGCTGAGCGAGTACCTTAATAAACCACCTCACCCTCTCTCTCTAGGTAGGGAGTATAAGAAGAGCATGACGATCCAAATCAATAAAACTAGTCTCGTCTGAGTAACAGTCATAGAACCCTACTGATGATGCTCGAACCGCCAGTGGTATTCCTATCTATGAGTGACAGGAAAGTAATTCTCGAGAAATAGCTTAAAGAACTAGTCTCCAGTCAAAGCAGGCGACCCAGCTGGTCTGGCCAAACAAAAATCCCTCCACCATTTCTTGGCATAAGCTGACAGACGAAATACAGAAAAGATGACCCCATTGGTCTCCACTATCCCCATGTTCCGTAGAACCTCGTGACAATTGTCCAAATAGTCATGGGGATACTCTGAAGATGTACTGCTATAGTTAGTAGTGAAAAGATTGGTGAACCTCTCCAATCTCTACAAGGCATCAGAAGACATAGTTGATCCATCACTAGTCTATGCTACAACATACAACGAAACTACCCCAACTGGGTAAGCTGTTAGAGTCTGAAATAGGAAGCCATCTGCTCCGGAGTGTGAGTAGCAGGAGTCTGTGCTGCTCCCCCAGCCCAAGAGACGACTGGTGCTACTAGAAGTATGTCAGCCTGAGTAACACTCTCCATAAGGCCCATTAGATGGACCAGAGCATCCTGAAGTACCGGGTTAGCGATAAACCCCTTCGGAACCTAAGTTGGCCTTGCTGGAACAGTCTGGGCCGAAACCTCATCATTAAACTCCATCTGAGGCTCCGCTACTGGTGCTGCTCCTCGAGCTATAGGCTTAACCCAGCCCCAGCCTCTAGCACAGCCTCAGCCTTGTCCTCTGTCCCTCGTAAGAGTTGCCGCTGGGGGCTCAGGTTGTTGATCATCTGATGAAGCGGTATGTGTTCTCGACATTTCCGAAATAATAGAGTAGAAGTTCAATTAGCATTGATAAATCAAACCACATGACAGAGAAGAATAGATAAGAAGTTATTCCTAAACTCTGTAGCCTTTGGGGATAAGCAGAGACGTCTCCATACCAGATACCTCAAACTCTACCTAGCTTGTTTGTGAATTGTGAGACCTAGGAAGCCTAGTGCTCTGATACCAACTTTTCACGACCTAGATTTTCCACCGTCGGGATCGTGATGGTGCCTAACTCTTAAAATGCAAGGCAATCCAACAGATACAGTTCTAACACATTAATGATTAACAAAACAGTAACTAACAATAGTTAAACTAAGCAGTTATGAAGTGCAGAAATTTTATAACAGTTTAAAAAATCTAGGACAAGACTACCCAAAAGATCTAGTGTCACAATCCACGAACATCTAAGAATTTCTACAAATAATTGTTTAAAGAAAATACATCTGTTTTTCAAAATGAGAGAAAACATGAAACTAAGATAGAGGGAAGGGGACTCCAAGGTCTACGAACGCGAGCAGATCTACCTTGGATCTCTAGTGGACTGAAGGCAGCAACCCAAACTCTAATCAGTGTGGTCCAGTACCGGGATCTGCATAGAAAGTGTAGAGTGCAGTATCAATATAACCGACCCCATGTACTTGTACGTGCCGAGCCTAACCTCGGCAAAGTAGTGACGAGGCTGGACACGATAAATAACATAAAACTGTGCAGTTAAATAATATGCTAACATCATAATAATTAATAGAAGCTAAGTAGAAATTAACAAGAAGGGGGCAACATGCAATGGGGGTACCAAAATAAGGAATCACAGCAGTAGAGGAATTTGAACAACTAGTGCACCTTGATCCGGTAATAACAAGTAAACACTACAAACGGAAAATTGCACAATACCACCCTTCGTGCTTTTACTCTCAACCTCGCATGTAATCAATAATAGAAATATGCACAACATCACCCTTCGTGCTTTACCACTCAACCTCAAGGCTAATCAATAATAGAAGCGTGCACGGCATTATCACGACCCAAACCCAGACCCGGTCGTGATGGCGCCTCTCGTGGGGACGAGGCCAGCCAACTAAACCCAATTCATCTGTTTTAAAAAAATAATTAAATAGTTCATAAGCAGTTGAAATATGATTTAATAATAATAATTAGCGGAAGTACAACCCAACACAACCCAAACTGGGGTGTCACAAGTCACAAGCATCTATTGGGGTATAAATACAACTACAAGGTTTGAAATATAGAAAACAGGACTGACAAACGAACAGGGAGAAAAGCGGTGCTGCGAAAGCTGATAGTCACCTCGCTAAACCCTGATAACTCTACCTCCGATCAATCAAAACCCGCTATCGGGTGTATAAATACCTGCATCTACACACAAGGTGCAGGGAGTAAAGTGAGTACTCAAACTCAGTGAGTAATAAAGGTAAATAATAACTGAGCAGTAAGAAATCACGTAAAGCAAACCATCATGCTGTATAGAAGCAGTGTAAAACCTTTTGAGAAAAACAATGAAGCTGTGAAATCTTTAGAACATCTTAGCTCAGTTTAAACCTCTTTTGAAAATGGCTTTTTCAACAGTTATGCAAATAAATTGTCACGACCCTACTTCACCAATTGTGAACATGTCATAACGGCACCTAGTCTTCACGACCAGGTAAGCCTAACACATTGCGGAAGTAATAACAATTGTGAAATTTATAATCAAAACTAAATAACATGAGTAATGTATACAGTTGCCTCCTGGCACATACACTTTAATACCAAATACTGAAGTAACCTCCAAGACCCGAAAACCCACGGACAACACAGGCTATAAGAAATCTTACACTGCTCTAATCACCAGAATAGTCTAATACAAAGAAGGATCGAAATAACATCTAATA
>MU676048.1:21808-55077 GCA_026770625.1 Nicotiana glauca
GGAGATCTCCCGGGAATCAAACCCGTAGTCCCAAAATAAAAGTGCAGGGGGATCTCCCGGGAATCAAACCCGTAGCCCCAAAATAAACAAACAAGGGGGAACTCCCGGAATCCCGCATCCGTAGTCCCAATGTAAATGCTCAACCAACATCAGAGAAATATTCAGAAATTTAAGTACAACAATACAAGGCATCAAGGAAATACTGGCCTAACATGCTCCACGTAATCACAGTTAAGAAAATTTAAATAAATAGGCATCTTGGATCAATTAAACATGTTATTCTACGCTAGCACAGGCTATAAAGGCAAGTAAAGTGAGGCAAATACGAAAAAGAATCCAAATCAAGTAATTAAGTAAAAATCCAGGATTCAACAATTTGCTCAAGTACGCGCTCGTCACCTCACGTACAAGGCGTTCAATTACCAATTATCACATCCTAAGGGACGAAGTCCCCCATACAAGGTTAGGCAAGCCACTTACCTCGAACCGGTGCGAAATCAACTAGGGAACGATGCCCTTGCCACGAGTATTCGACTCCGAGTGGCCCAAATCTATTCAAACCAATTACATATTGTAAATAATATTGCAATTAACAGATTTCACTAATAAAATCAAAACTAGGGCGCAAAAATAGGTAAAATGACCAAAACACCCCTCCATCCATCGTCTCGGAATCGAATAATTTTTACGTTTTCTGAAACCTCGTACTCTCACGAGTCTAAACATATAAAAATCACAGAAATCGGAGGTCAAATGCCCCCTCAAAACCCAATAGTTAGGTCTAAGAAGTTTTACTCCAAATTAACCAATTTTTGATCCTTAATTCGAATTTATAAGGTGGATTCAACTACTAAATGATGGAATATAACTAGAAAGGATCATAGAAATGTTACCCAATATTCTCCTCTTCAAAATCCTCTCTAAATTGCCCTTGCCCAAGCTCAAAATTGATTTTCACACTTATGAAATTAAACCCTCGATATTTCTTATTTCTGTCCAGGCATTTCCGCTTCTGCGGACAAGGGACCGCTTCTGCTGTCCCGCTTAAGCGGAAAAATAACCGCTTCTGCCGTTTCTTATTAAAGGGAAAAATTCCGCTTCTGCGGAAACATGACCGCTTCTGCGGAAAAATGACCGCTTCTGCGGTCTATGAGGGGAAGCCTAAAAATCGCTTCTGCGATTAAGAAATCGCTTCTGCGGCTCCGCTTTTGCAGATAACTGACCGCTTCTGTGGTCTCAGAGGGAAAAGGTCTAACTCACTTCTGCAGCACAAAGGACACTTCTGCAGCACCGCTTCTGCGGTTCCCAAGCCGCAGAAGCAAAAACAACAGAAGCCTGCTGCAATTTTTCTTTCTAACTTCCAAAACTAACCCGTTGAGCATCCGAAATCATCCCGAGACCCCCAGGACCCCAACCAAAAACACCAATACCACCTAATACCTTATTCAAACTTGTACGAATTCTCAAAACACCTCAAACAACTCCGAAAACCCGATTAAATCAAGGATTCGAGCCTAAGAACTTCAAATTCTAACCAAAAATGCTTTCGATCAAAAACCTAACCAAACCTCGCCCGAATGGCTTGAAATTTTGCACACACATCCCAAATGATGTGACGGAGCTACATCAACTTCTGTAATTCAAATCCGACTCTCGGATCAAAAACTCACTATCAGACCGAAAACTTCAAAAATTCAAACTTCGGCATTTTAAGCCTAAAAGAGCTACGGACCTCCAAATAACATTCCGAACACGCTCCCAACCCCGAAATCACCTAACGAAGCTAACGGAACCATCAGATTCCATTTCGAGGTTGTCTTCACACTGTTCTGAATACGGATCATTTTTTAACTCTTAAACTCTCATTTAGGGACTAAGTGTCCCAAAACACTCCGAATCCTAATATCAAACGTCCCAACAAACCAAAATAGCAAAAATGAACTTAGGGAAAGCAGTTAATGGGGGATCGGGGCGTGAATTCCAAAAATGACCGGCCGAGTCATTACATAAATGCAAAATAGTTAGTGCCGATAAGCACAGAAAATCCGCCCCTCAGGCACAAATACCACAGTATAACAGATAAAATGACAAGTAAATATGAAAGATGAACATATAAAGGTTTGCCCCTCGGAAAATATCTCAGAAAAAAATTAGCCCCTCGGGCTAACTCTCAGAACACTCTCAGCCCCTCGGGCTCACTCTTAGACCAATATCAGCCCCTCGGTCTCACTCTCAGAACAATAAGTACTCGCCCTCATTGTGGGTGTGCTGACTCCGGATGGGCCCCTTATGGCCCAAGTGCTTTATCAAGCCATCTCGTGGCATCATCTCTCGGCAATCGGCACTCGGCCTCACATCACTCGATACTCAGCCTCACATCACTCAAGCCACCTCATGGCGTATAAAAATATCTCAGGCCCTCGGCCTCATATCACTCAGTATATTCTCACATATGGCCCTCAGCCTCACTCAGTCCAATGATCATCACATGATCCTTGGGCATCAGTAAAACAACAGTTCTCAGCCCAAACATCATTTAAGTCTCATAACTGAGTAAAAGTGGCTGATTTTGTAATACAGTAGATATCAAGAGGATTGAGTTCAAGTAATAATTCAAAACAGTGAGAAAATAGTGATAGAAATCCTCGAAGGGTTCAAAGAATCGGCACGAATCCCAAATATGGCAATCAGCCCAAATCATGATGATAACAAGTAAATTTAAGTCAACTATGCAGTAATTCATCAATCGAGATGGACCAAGTCACAATCCCCAACGGTGCTCTACCCCACGCTCGCTATCCAGCGTGCAAGTCACCTCAATATAGCATTATGATGTGCAATTCGGGGTTCCAAACCCTCATAATATCATTTACAATCATTTCCTCGAACCGACGAAATCTCTAGCTTGCGACGCCTTTGCCCCTCAAATTGGTCTCCATGCGCATCGAATCTACCCAAAAATAGAACGAATACATCACAATATGCTAAGGGAACAAAGCCCAAGCGAAAACAATCAATAATGGGCAAAATTCCTGAAATTACCAAAACCCAAGCCCATGGCCCACTTCTCGAAACTCATAAATTTATAGATCAACGGGTTCCTTATCTCCTCACGAGTTCATACATACCAAAAGTTCTCAAATCCGACCTCAAATGGTCCTTCAAATCCCAAATCAAAAGTCCAATTTCTCAAGCCCTAGTTTTCTTCAATTTTAAGCTTAGTTTTCATGAATTTCTAGGTGAATTTCACAATAAAAACGAGTTTTAAGTTCAAAAATCTTACCTCCAATCGATTCCCCTTGAATCCCTCTTTAATCTTCACCAAAAAGCTCTCAAAATTATCAACCATGGAGGAAAAATGACCCAAAATCGTGGATGAACTGACTTAAAAGATTTTGCTCAACACTGTCCATTCCTTCATCGCGATCGCGGCACAAGCCTCGCGATCGTGAAGCACAAATCACCAGCCCTTCCAATTTACTCTACGCGAACGCGATGAGGCCCACACAAACACGAATACTCAGAACTGCAAAACTATGCTACGAAGATAAATCCACGCGAACGCGTTGAACAAAGATCCTCAGCGCCCAAATTCCTCTATGCGATCGCGATTGCACTCATGCGAAGGTGAAGCATTAAATCCCTACTTTCCGTGAATGCGATGCCCCTATAGCGAACGCGCGAAGGCTAAATTCCTGGACTTCCTCAATCCTTCTATGCGATCGCGATTGCGATGCACCCCACGCGATCGCAAAAGCTTAATTTCTGCAGCACCTGAACATAAAAATTTGCAACTTCAAAATACCAAAAATGGTCAGATTGACCATCCGAAACTCACCCGAGGCCCCCGGGACCTCAACCAAAAGCACCAACACGTCCTAAAACCTCATTCAAACTTGTTCCAATAATCAAAACACCTCAGACAACCCCAAATCCATCAATTCACATCGAATTAAAGCCTAAGTTTTCTAAAAACTTCTGAAATACGCTTTCGATCAAAAATCCGACCAAACCACGTCCAAATGACCCGAAATTGCGCACGCACATCCCAAATGGCATAACGAAGCTACAAAAACTCTAGGAATTCCATTCCGACTCTCGGATCAAAATCTTACCTATCGACCGGAATTCGCCAAAAACTAACTTTGTCAATTCAAGCCTTATTCTACACCGAACCTCCAAAACCAATTCCGATCACACTCCTACGTCATAAATCAGCTAATGAAGCTAACCAAATCATAAAAACTCCGGTCCGAGCTTATGTACATATAAGTCAACTCTTGGTCAAACCTATCAAATTTAAAGCTTTCGACTGAGACTGTTCGTTCAAATTCATATCGATTTCCGTGAAAACAAAAACCAATGATCTATATCAGTCATAACACATAACAAGGGCAAGTCATGCCAGAGAACTGGCAATCAAAGTGCAAACGCTTAAAACGACCGGTCGGGTCATTACAGGCATCACCCTTCGTGCTGTACCACTCAACCTCACAGATAACCAATAATAGAAACGTGGAAGGCATTACCTTTCGTGCTTTATAACTCTTCCTCACCACATAAGAAACAAAAGAAAAATTAACAACCCGACAAGGGCATCATAATTAAACAACCTCGTTTCATCATTTAACTTCACAACATAAATCTCAACTTGCGACATTACTCAACCAATATCCAAAACTAGGAAAAACATAATAAGACTTGTTTAACATGAGTAATAACCAGTTTAAGCAGGAATAGTACGTATAAAGAAATACAACAGTCACAAGTATAAGACTCACTCGCATGATATGACCCGACAACAACGTATAAATACTCATCACCTCACCTATACGTCGTACTTAACAACTAAACATGTAGCAAATAAGGCAACAATACCTAATCCCTAAAGTTAAGGTTAGTCTCAACACTTACCTCGATTCCACGGCCAAACTCAAGCCTCAAATGCCGCTTTTTCCTTAGTTTCCACTTTCAATATGCTCGTATCTATTCATAATTAACTTATTAACATCAGTGAATGCTAAAGAAACTCATTCCAATGCATAATTATAGATTTACCAATATTTTCCCCAAAAAGTACCAATCGACCCCAGGCCCGCTTGATCAAAACTCAAAATACAGACCAAAACCCGGTTACCCATTCACCCTCGAGCCTGGATATACAATTGGTTCGGAATTCCACCTCAATTTGAGGTCTAAAGCTCCAAATTTTAAAATTCTTAAGTTCTACCCGAAAATACCCAATTCCACCATGAATAATCCTAGACTTTATGATAAAATCTTGTAAAAAGATGAAATATATTAAAAGAAATAAGTTAAGGATCATTTATCCATGATTTGGGGAAGAAATAGTCTTTGGACCATCACAAATGCAAAGTTTCCCACACCTCTGATGGCTTTGCATTTGCGAAGGTAATGTTCGCAATTGCGAGCAGGGACCTCTGCAAATGAGACGAGAAGATCGCATTTGCAATCACACCCCTTCCCAGACTCTCTTCGCAATTGCAAAGATATGTTCACATTTGCAAACCCTGCTGGCCTTGGCCTTCTTCGCAATTGCGATGAAGACCTCGCAATTGCCATGCCTGTTTTGCTCGCAATTGTGAAGCCTGATCTCGCAATTGCGAGATTAGAGGCCTGCAACAGATACCAGTTATACCAGCAACTCTCTAAGTTCAAAAATCTCTCAGTAGCATATCCAAAACTCACCCGAGCCCTCGGGGCTCCAAATCAAACATGCACATAAGTCTTAAAATATCAAACGAACTTGCTCGCGTGATCAAATCGTAAAATAAGATCTAGAACTATGAATTAAACACCAGAACACATGCAATTTTCAAGATAGTTTCAAACTTTCTATTTTCTCAACCGTATGTCCGAATCTCGTCAAATCACTTTCTTTTTTTTACCAAACTTCACAGATAAGGATTAAATATTATAACGGACGGCTCCGGAACTAAAATACGGGCCCGATACAAACAAGATCAAATCATTTAAATTTTTGCATTTTGTGTCATATCAATTTTCTTCAAAATTCATTTCTCGATCTAGGGACCTCGGAATTTAATTTCGGGCATAAGCCCAGGTCGTATATTTTACTACAGACCTTCCAGGACTGTCGGTATACAGGTCCGGGTCTGTTTACCCAAAACGTTGACCAAAGTCAACAAAAATCATCTTTTTAAGACAAAAATTATCTTTTCTTAAATTTTTCACATAAAAGCTTTTCGGATACGCGTCCAGATTGTACACGAAAATCAAGAAGAGATAAATGGACGTTTTTAAGGCCTAGAAATACGGAATCGATTCTAAAACAAAAGATGAGGAGAAACCGAAATTATACTAGAGAAAAAATATCGATATCTTGTGACTTGCTACTAAGCGTGTTTTTCAGAAAAGTTGTGTACTTTTGATTTATACCCTATTTATAAAAATAAAGAAGAATTGCACAAGATTCATTAAATGGGGAGACGCATGTTGCCAAAAAATTTTCCAAACTTAGAGTTTCAACCCAAAACTTATAATGAATAATTGAGAGAGCCTATCTAATCCACCATAACCTTTGATGGAAACCGAACCGGGGTCTCTCTAGTTCCTTAATCTCTAGTAACTTTCATATTTTGCTCGGAAGAAATAAAAAACTATATTTCCTATTTTGTCAAAAAATAATCAAAGCGAAATTCTTTTCTCCTCCAATGAGCATATTCCTTGCCATGTGGAAAATGAACAAAGCGTCTCGTAGAGCTGAATACAATTATTGCGTTCTATATATATTGTTACATTTGTTGATAAGAATCCCTATTGCAAGTCAATCAAAGTCTACATAATTATCAATTTATGGTCAAATATCATAAGTGAATAAAATTTATGTACGTATAGATTATCGGATGCAATTAAATATTTTCATTGATGGGCTTGATATACATCGCTGGTGAGAAATTCAAAAATGGCCAGATTTGCAAGTAGTCATTCAAAATTATTCACAATTTCAAAAGTAATCGAAATTTAGTCACTTTTCATGAAAAAATGAATCTGAACGAAAACACTGTTCAAAATTCGAAAAATATTCTAGCATAATATACTGGAATTTCAGTATAATATATTGAACTTCTAGCATAATATACTAGAGTTTCAGTATAATATACCGGTCCAGCATAATATGTTGAAAGTTCATAAACAGGTGCTCCAATCTCCAATATTATTATGCTGGAACTTTCCGCGTGTTAGAGTTCTAGCATAATATGTTGGAAGTTCATATACAGGTATACCAATCTCCAACATATTATGCTGGAACTCGCGTTTCAACAAAATACTAGCTATTTTTCAATGACTTTACAAACGCTGACTATTTTTCAATAGCCCGTGCTATTTTTACCAAACTATGTGATTTATCAGGTGACAGCGCGTGCACCAAAAGTTCAAAAAGGCTACATTTTTATTAGAGTCGTCAATATAGTCTTGGTTCATTTAAGAATGAGGCTTTTTTAATCTGGGCCAAGTAAATGTGCAATATCTGATGCTTGATCGAGGCTGGATTGAGCTAGCCAGCAAGCCTAATAAAAGATATTTAATAAAAAATTTAAAAGAGATAATACATAAATACCCCTCTAGCTTGTCTTGTTTTCTCAAGCACCCACTTTAACTTTACTAATCTCCTATTACCCCCTAAACTAGTCAAAGGTATATTAATTCCAACTTATGTGCTGATGTGGCATGGTAAGTGGTTACACGTTCAACAAGGCGCGTGAAAAGGACAACTTAAAAGTATTTTTACTTTTCTTATTTAGTCTTTTCGATTTTTATTATCATCTTCTTCTTCAAACTATTATTTTCCGACAAACATGACAAGTCACTCTATAACTCTTTATTTTTCAACACGTGTGATTTGTGGGTTTAACTTTTTGGTTACCAATTTATCAAATTCAAGTTTATTATTTTGAAGAAATTAGATCATATATCACTGGGGCCATAGAGTGCATTCAAAAATAGCACATATTTGAAGCCCTTATCTGATTTAGCCCAGGTTGTATATGTTTTTCTTTTAAATTTCTTTTTCTCTCTCTTTCTTCTCACGCTTTTCTCAGAGACGAAGGCAACCGTCCTCTATTGTTGGGTCTCAAGTAATTTTTCGAGTTTTCACTCTTTTTTTCAGGTAATTTTCGTTTCATTTTATGCTTTTACAACAGTTTTGGTTTTAAATTTTGTTTTATTTTTCTTTTTTTTTCTTTTCTGATTTTTAATATTTTCTTTACAATGTTGTTGTGTTTTTCGTTTGATTTTGTATTCCTTCTATCTTCATTCTGGCCTAAACTTGATATTCAGTTTGAATGCTTTGTTATTTCGACTTTTAGGGAAGAATTTATTTTTTGAGTTTTGTTACATTTTGGGAAACCTGGCCTCTACTTTGTGTTCATGGGCTTTGTTTTTGGTTTGATTTTTGTGTTTTCCTTCACTTTTCTTCACATGATATTGTCACGATCCATTTTTCCTAATAGGTCATGATGGCACCCGACACCATTGTTAGGCCAGCCAACTGCGGAATTTGTGATTTAAGTTCTCATTTTACCTTTGCCAAAGAACAAATATGCTAGATTTTTTCAAAGTTAAAGCCGAGACCAGTAAGGATTTATAATGTGGCAAAATAAATATGCAATCCCAAAATAAATATCCATTACAATGTGTGCCAAGACCTGGTATCACAAGTACGAGAATCTAGTAGAATATACAAACATCTCTATCCTACTGTCTTAAATAAAGAAAGACAGCAAAATACAAAAGAAGATTCCATCCGCCTGCTGAGCGGCGTAGGAAGGGAAGCAGCTCACCGTAGAAGTCTCTACCGCAGCTCACTGGCGCGCGCCTGATCGGTAACTAGATGAATCAGCCTCAGAACATGTACATTAAAGTAATGAAGTGTAGTATGAGTACATAAACAGTATGTATCCAGTGAGTATCTCGCCTAATCTCGAAGAGGTAGAGACGTGAGGTCGAGCGGCCCGTATATATATATATATATATCATGCGCAACAACGGCCCGTACCATAGATGCATCTATTTCACGGAGGAGATCGATCCGATCCACAAATATCAATTAAAACATCAAGAATGCACATAAAAGCATCATCCATATACAAGGAAATCCTTACAAGGTCAACAATATTTGTATGATCACTTTTCATTCTTTTCTAGTCTCTAACATATCATAAAAGATCATTTCGATAATTCAAATAATGGATATCTCACATTAGGCATGATGTGGGTCCTAAACTACCCAAACATTTAATATCATAGTAGCTACGCACAGACTTTCGTCACCTAGTACTTACGTATCCCCTGCATTTAATAGAAATTTATCATTTATTAGTCCTAAAGGGACAATTCCCTCTCACGAGATTAGAAAGGAGACTCACCTCGCTCCGAAGCGCACTTCCAACTATCAAGAACAAGCTCGAAGCCTCAAAGCGAAGCTGAAAGCGCATGAACGAGTTAAACAATATAGGGATTAGTCAATAAGGGCTTACAATGTTGAATTCTAACTATTTAAGTGATTTCCCAACCTTTTCCATAAATTTCCTAAATTCCGACCCTGGGCCCATGTTCCCGGATCCCAAGATTTTTCGAAGAAAATTATTCTCCATAACCTAAGGATCACTAATATGTGATTCCTAGTTCATTACATGGCTAGTTATGTGGTTAAATCTTAATTTTATGAAAATCCTAGGTCTAGCTCTAACCCTTTGATTTTACTTAATTATTAGTGTTAAATCTATCAAATATTCATGTTTTTAAACTAAGAGTGAGTGGGAATTACTTACCTTGTGATGTTATGTTGAAATCCCCCCTTTGGAATCGCCACAATTGCCCAAATGTGTAATGAGAAATGAAGGAATTGGTGTTGGGTTCGTATTAAATGAACCCTTCTGCCCCAGCTATTTTCGCTTCTGCGGGAGGCTTTCCACTTTTGCGGCCTTTGATAGTTGGGGCTGGACCGCTTTTGCGGTCTGGGGACCGCCTAGGCGGAACTGCTTCTACGGTCCCTGGGCCGCTTCTGCGGTTTCCCCTAACCTGCCCCTTCTTCGCTTCTGCGATCATATGACCGCTCCTGTGGTCCAAGAGCCGCAGAAGCGGTTATGACAGAAGCAGCAGATTTGGTTATTCCTAAGTTTTCAACTTCATTCGAACCGCGATTATTTAACGCTCGGGGCTCCCGAGCCCCACCTGAACATACCGACAAGTCTGAATTCATGAGGCAGACCTACTCGAATCCTCGAAACACTCAAAATAATGCTAATTCAAGGAGTCAAACCCCAAAACCAATTGAATCAACTTAATGAACTTCAAGTTCTTAATTTCCTTTCAATGGGTTAAAACGCCCTTAAACTAAACGGATTGACACCAAATTTTGCTGGTAGGTCTTAACTAATATTTCGGACTTGTACAAGTTTTGGAACCGGAATCCGAACCCGATACCTAGGTTTTTAATGAATACTTAGATTCTTTAATTCGTTAAAACTTCAATTTAAAAATTTTACATAAAAAATTCGTAATTGGGCTAAGGGCCTCGGAATTAGATTCCGAACATATGCCCATGTCCCATATCAAATCATGAATCCAGGTCCGTTTTCAAAGACAATTGACCGAATTCATACTTGGCCTTCTTTAGAAAAACTTAAAGAAGCAAATGGACATATTCTTGCTCAAAACTCTTCTAACTTCCGAACCACCCATCCCCATAAGTCATAAATTAGTTAAAGCAAGTGTGGGAAGTTTTTATTTAAGGGAACGGGGTTCTAAAATGCAAAACGACCAGTCCGGTCGTTACATTCTACACCCCTTAAACAAATGTTCATCCTCGAACGGACATAAAAAGAAGTACCTGGGCTGCTGAATAAGTGGGGATATCGGCTCCACATGTCCTCCTCGGACTCCTAGGTCGCCTTCTCAACCGGTTGGCCCCTCCACTGGACTCTTACCGTAGAAATCCTCTTGGCCCTCAATTGGCTGTCCTGTCTATCAACAATGGCAACTGGCTCCTCCTTGTAGCCCAAGCTCTCATCTAACTGATTGGTACTGAAGTCCAACACATGTGAATAGTCAGTATGATACTTTCGAAGCATTGATGCATGGAAAACTGGATGAAATCCTGATAAACTGGGAGGTAGAGCAGGCTCATAAGCGACCTCTCCAACTCGCCTCAACACCTCAAAGGGGCCAATGAACCTTGGGCTTAGCTTGCCCTTCTCCCCAAACCTCATAATGCCCTTCATTGGCGATACTTTCAAAAGGACCTTCTCTCCAATCGTGAATGATACATCACGTGCCTTCTGATCCGCGTAACTCTTCTGCCTGGACTGAGCTGTGCGAAGCCTTTCTTGAATCAACTTTACCTTATCCAAGGCATCCTGTACCAAATCTGTACCAAGTAACTTAACCTTACCAGGCTCAAACCACCCGATAGGAGAATGACAACGTCGACCATACAATGCCTCATACGGGGCGATCTCTATGCTGGACTGATAGCTATTATTGTATGCAAACTCTGCCAAGGGCAAGAACTGATCCCACTGCCCTCCAAAGTCAATCACACATGCTCTCAGCATATCCTCTAAAATCTGAATTGTTCGCTCCGACTACCCATCGATCTGAGGATGGAATGTAGTGCTAAGCTCTACGCGGGTCCCCAACTCACTCTGAACAGCTCTCTAGAAATGGTAAGTGAACTGAGGTCCTCTGTCTGATATGATGAAAACCGGTATATCATGCAACCTTACTATCTCCCGAATGTAAATCTGAGCATATCTCTCCATTGTATAAGTAGTTGCACTGGAATGAAATAGGCAGAATTGTTCAACCTGTCCACAATAACCCACACTGAATCAACCTTCCGCAAAGTCTGCGGAAACCCAACCACGAAGTCCATAGTGATGCGCTCCCACTTCCATTCCGGAATGGGCATCCGCTGAAGTAGGCCACCTGGCCTCTAGTGCTCATACTTGACATGCTGGCAATTCAAACATTTAGCTACATACTCAACAATGTCCTTCTTCATCTTCCGCCACTAGTAATGCTATCTCAAGTCACGATACATCTTCGTGGCACCCGAATAAATGGATTACCTCGAACTGTGGGCCTCATCTAGAATCCT
Source organism: Nicotiana glauca (assembly GCA_026770625.1). Lineage (NCBI taxonomy): Eukaryota > Viridiplantae > Streptophyta > Magnoliopsida > Solanales > Solanaceae > Nicotiana > Nicotiana glauca. Next base: position 33,954 of record MU676048.1, read on the forward strand.
TTTGCCTCAAGCCATCAACATTAGGAACATATACACGGCCCTGAAGCCGTAACACACCATCCTCGCCAATAGAAATCTCCTTTGCGCCTCCCTGAAGTACCGTCTCTCTGAGGACCTCCAAATGTGGATCATCGAACTGTCGGGCCTTAATCTGCTCTAATAACAAAGACTGAGCAACCACACATGCTAGAACTCGGCCAGGTTTCGAAATGTCCAATCTCAAAAGTCTGTTAGCTTAGGACTGAATGTACAAGGCTAATAGTCTCATCATAGCAGGAATGAATGCCAAGCTACCTATACTCTCCGTCTTCCTGCTCAAGGCATCCGCGACCACATTTGCCTTATCCGGATGATAAAGAATGGTAATGTCATAATCCTTTAGTAACTCAAGCCACCTGAGCTGCCTCAAATTAAGGTCCCTCTGCTTGAACAGGTGCTGCAAACTGCGATGATCGGTGTAAACCTCACATGACACTCCACACAAATAATGCCTCCATATCTTCAGAGCATGAACAATCGCCGCCAACTCTAGATCGTGCACATGGTAGTTCTTCTCGTGAACCTTTAGTTGACGTGAAGCATATGCAATAACCCACCCTTCCTACATCAATACACATCCCAAGCCAACACGATAAGCATCGTAATATACCGTATACATCCCAAAACTGGAAGGCAATACAAGAACTGGTGTGTCGTGGTCAAAGCCGTCTTGAACTTCTGGAAGCTCTTCTTACAATCATTGGACCAACAGAATGGGGCACCCTTTATGGTCAATCTGGTCAGAGGTGATGCAATAGATGAAAAGCCATGCACAAATCGTTGGTAGTAACCTGCTAACCGCAGGAAACTACTGATCTCCATCACTGAAGTAGGTCGTGGCCAACTCTGAACTGCCTCAATCTTCTTAGGATCCACCTTAATACCCTCTCCTGACACTATATGCCCCAAGAATGCCACTGACTCTAGCCAAAACTCACACTTGGAGAACTTAGCATACAGCTTCAGCTCTCGCAAGGTCTGAAGCACTACCCTCAAATGCTGTCGTGCTCCCCCAAGCTACGGGAGTATATCAAGATGTCGTCAATGAAGACGATAACAAACGAATCAATATAAGGCTTGAACACCCTGTTCATCAAATCCATAAATGTCGCTGGGGCATTAGTCAAGCCAAATGACATCACCAGGAACTCGTAGTGGCCATATCTAGTCCTCAATGCAGTCTTCAGAACATCTTCATCCCAAATCTTCAGCTGATGATACCCTAATCTTAAGTCAATCTTAGAGAACACCCTGGAACCGTGTAGGTGGTCAAACAAATCATCAATACGAGGCAATGAATACTTTTTCTTGATGGTGACTTTGTTCAACTGGCGGTAATCAATGCACATCCGCATAGTCCCATCATTCTTCTTCACGAATAACACTGGTGTACCCCAAAGCGATACACTGGGCCTAACAAATCCCATTGCTAGCAACTCCTCAAATTTCTCCTTCAGCTCCTTAGGAGTCATACGGTATGGTAGGATAGATATAGGTTGAGTGCCTAGAGCCAAGTCAATACAAAAATCAATATCGCGACCCAGAGGCATGCCCAGAAGATTAGAAGGGAAAACATCGGTGAACTCTCGAACCACTGGCACTGAATCAATCGTCGGAGACTCTGCGGCAGTGTCTCGAACATAAGCTAAATAATCCAAAAACCCTTTCTCAACCATGCGCTGAGCCTTCAAGAAAGATATAACCCTGATAGGCGTATCTGCTGTGGAACCCTTCCACTCTAATCTCGGCAATCTTGGCATAGCTAGCGAAATAGTCTTGGCATGAAAATCAAGGATGGCGTGATATGGGGATACCCAATTCATGCCTAAAATGACCTCAAAATCAAGCATATCAAGCAACAGAAGGTCTGCTCTAGTCTCATAGCCATAGAAAGCAATCACGCAAGACTGGTAGACCCGATCCACAACCACACAATTACCTACTGGAGTGGACACATGAACAGGGACACCCAAGAACTTAGGAGAAGTAACCAGAAAACGAGCAAACAGTGAGGACACATATGAATAAGTAGATCCTGGATTAAATAATACTGAATCATCCCTACTACTGACTGAAATAATACCTGTGATAACGGCATCTGAGGCCAATGCATTTGGCCTGCCCGGGAGAGCATAGAATCTGGCTGGAGCGCCGGTTGTCTGGCCTCCGCCCGACTGAGAAGCATCTGGCTGACCTCTCCCTATCTGGCCTCCACCTCTGGGACGACCTCTACCAGTCTGTCCTCCACCTCTAGGTGGCTGGGTAGCTGGTGCTGGAACCATGGGCTGCCATCCCTATTGTATAGCCTTGCCCCGAAGCCTGGGGCAGTACCTCCTCATGTGACCTGGGTCTCCGCACTCAAAAAAATGGTGCGGTGACCTGCTACCCAGATGGCTGACTCTAAAAACTAAAAGATCCACTAGAAGAAGCCTGAATGGCCGACGGGTGGTATGAACTCTCCGGCATAGCACTGAGATAAGTACTGGAGGAGTCTGGAGGACCTGAATACCCACCGAAAGAAACCTGAATGGCTGGTGGGCGATAAGAACTCTTTGGCAAGGAACTGAAATAAGAGCGCGCTGGAGCACCCCGAGCAGCTGGTGGTGCTGAAACTAGGGGCCTACTGGGCTAACCCCTCCCGGAGTGACCTCTACCCCTATTTGGGGCGCCTCTAAACTCTATGGAGAATCTGGCCCTCTTCTCCTACTGCATCTGCTCAAAAACCCTCTAATGGTAACCCTCAATCCTACAAGCAATCTCAAGTGTAAGCTGATAACATGTGCCCATCTTCACCTCTCGATCCATACTGTTCTGAATAGTGGGATGTAATCCCGCAACAAATTACCGTAACCTCTCTGCCTCTGCGGGAAGTATCATAAGTGCATGGCGAGACAACTCAGAGAATCTTGCCTCATAATCGGTCACTGGCATTTGACCCCGCTGTAAATGCTCAAACTGATGACGTAGCCCTTCCCTCTCAGAGGGTGGAATGTACCGATCAAGAAATAACTGGGTGAACTAACCCCAAGTGAGGGGAGGAGAACCTGCTGGCCTATTAAGAGCATAGGACTGCCACTACCTACGGGCCCTACCCTCCAACTGAAAAGTGGTGAAGTCAACACCATGTGACTCAAGTATCCTCATGTTGTGCAGTCTATCCCTGCACCTATCAATGAAATCCCGGGCATCCTCATGACGCTCACCCCCGAAGAATGGAGGGAACAACCTGGTCCATCTGTCTAATAGCTTCTGCGGATCACCGACCACAGCTGGCCTGGGCTGGGGTGCCACTGCAAAAATTGCCTGAACCCCATCTGCGGGTAGTGCACTCGGAGTCTGATAAACTACGGCTGTATGACCTGGGGCCTGAGCAGTAGGGGCCTGTGCTCCCCCTCCTTCCTGTGAAGTAGCTGGATCCGCTGGAAATAAACCAGCCGTAGGCATAGTATCCATGAATCGAAGCATGCAGCCCATGACCTCCTGAAATCCCGGTGCTATCATGAAGTCTGCCGAGGTAGGCTCAGCTGCAGGTACCTCACCCTACTCCTCAATAATGGGATCCCCACAGGGTCTGCTGGTGGTATGACTGGAATGGCTCTGGGGCGCCCTCGTCCCCTACCACGGGCCGGTGCCCTCCCCCGTCCTCGACCTCGGCCTCGGCCTCTAGCAACGGGGGGAGCAGCTCCTCCCGGGATCGGAACGTCAGCAGTACGAGTTCTCACCATCTGTGAGAGAATAGAAATGGAAATTTAGCACATCAACTACTGCACGATAGGAAGTGAATAAAGAGTAGTCTTTCCTAATACCCTATAGCCTCTCGAAGATAAATACAGACGTCTTCGTACCGATCTACAAGACTCTATTAGGTTTGCCCGTAACTTGTGAGACCTACATGAACCTAGTGCTCTGATACCATGTTGTCACGATGCATTTTCCCTAACAAGTCATGATAGTGCCCGACATCGTTGTCAGGCCAGCCAACTGCCAAATTTGTGATTTAAGTTCTTATTTTACCTTTGCCAAAGAACAAATATGCCAGATTATTCAAAGTTAAAGCCGAAACCAGTAAGGATTTATAATGTGGCAAAATAAATATGCAATCTCAAAATAAATATCCACTACAGTGTGTGCCAAGACCTGGTGTCACAAGTACGGGCATCTAGTAGAATATACAAATATCTCTATCCTACTGTTTGAAATAAAGAAAGACAGCAAAAATAAAAAAGAAGACTCTATCTGGCTGCTGAGCGATGTAAGAAGGGAAGCAGCTCACTGTAGAAGTCTCTGCCACAGCTCACTGGGGCGCGCCCAATCGGTAACCAGATGAATCAGCCTCAGAACCTGTACATTTAAGTACAGAAGCCTAGCATGAGTACATAAACAGTATGTACCCAGTGAGTATCCCGCCTAATCTCGAAGAGGTAGAGACGAGAGGTCGACTTGATACCCACTAGGTCAAGATAATATCATAATAATGATATACAATTTAGAGCATAAATAGTTCATTTATACGACAGTTATCATGGAAGTCATAATCATGCTCTTAATCACATTTTTATTTAATCATTTTCCCTTTTTTGCAATAAATAGAAATAAATCATGAAAGGTCTAAGCTCGAGCATACATATATGTATGTGTGTGTGTGTGTATATATATATATATATATATATATATATATATAATGCCGAGGTTGATTGCCTGCTCCAACAGAATATAAATTGTGCACTGCCGAGGGTCGAGCGGCCCGTACCATAGATGCATCTATTTTACCGAGGCGATCGGCCCGATCCACAAATATCAATTAAAACATCAAGAATGCACACAAAGGCATCATCCATATACAAGGAAATCCTTACAAGGTTCAACAATATTCGTATGATCAATTTTCATTCTTTTCTAGTCTCTAACATATCATAAAAGAACATTTCGATAATTCAAATAATGGATATCTCGCATTAGGCATGATGTGGGTCCTAAACTACCCAAACATTTAATATCATAGAAGCTACGCATGGACTCTCGTCACCTAGTACAAACGTAGCCCCCGCATTTAATAGCAATTTATCATATATTAGTCCTAAAGGGATAATTGCCTCTCACGAGGTTAGAAAGGAGACTCACCTCGCTCCGAAGCGCATTTCCAACTATCAAGAACAAGCTCGAAGCCTCAAAGCGAAGACGAAAGTGAACGAACTAGTTAAACAATATAGGGATTAGCCAATAAGGGCTTACAAGTTTGAATTCTAACTATTTAAGTGATTTCCCAGCCTTTCCCATAAATTTTCTAAATTCCGACCCCGGGCCCACGTGCCCGGATCCCGAGATTTTTCGAAGAAAATTATTCTCTATAACCTAAGGATCACTAATATGTGATTTCTAGTTCATTACATGGCTAATTATGTATTTAAAACTTAATTTTATGAAAATCCTAGGTCAAGCTCTAACCCTTTGATTTTACTTAATTATTAGTGTTAAATCTATCTAATATTCATGTGTTTAAACTAAGAGTGAGTGGGGATTACTTACCTTGTGATGTTATGTTGAAATCCCTCCTTTGAAATCGCCACAATCGCCCAAATGTGTAATGAGAAATGAAGGAAATGGGGTTGGGTTCGTATTAAATGAACCCTTCCGCCCCAGCTATTTTCGCTTATGCAGGAGGTTTTCCACTTCTACGGAAAAGGGCCACTTCTGCGGCCTTTTATAGTTGGGGCTGGACCGCTTTTACGGTCTGGGGGCAGCCGAGGCGGAACCGCTTCTGCTTCACTCGGTTATGACAGAAGCAGCAGATTTGGTTTTTCCTATGTTTTCAACTTCACTCGAACCACGATTATTTAACGATCGGGCTCTCAAGCCCCGTCCGAACATACCGATAAGTGTAAAATCATGAGGCAGACCTACTCGAACCATCAAAATACTCAAAACAACGCTAATTCAAGGAGTCGAACCCCAAAACCAATTGAATCAACTTAATGAACTTCAAGTTCTTAACTTCCTTTCAACGTGTCAAAACGCCCTTAAACTATTGGGATTGACACCAAATTTTACGAGTAGGTCATAATTGATATGTTGGACTTGTACCAAGTTTCGAAACCGGAATCCGAACCCGATACCTAGTTTTTTAATGAATACTTAAATTCTTTAATTCTTTAAAACTTCTATTTAACATTTTTACATAAAAATTCCGTACTCGGGCTAGGGACCTTGGAATTCGATTCTGAGCATACGCACAGGTCCCACATTTTTCCACGGACCCTCCGGGACCATCAAATCACGAATCCGGGTCCATTTTCCAAGAAAGTTGACCGAAGTCAAACTTGGCCTTTTTTAGAAAAACTTAAAGAAGCAAATGCAGATATTCTTAATCAAAACTCTTCTAACTTCCAAATCACCTATCCTCGCAAGTCATAAATTAGTTAAAGCAAGTGTGGGAAGTTTTTATTTAAGGGAACGGTGTTCTAAAATGCAAAACGACCAGTCGGGTGGTTATAAATATTCTCGTAACTTGATGATAAGCATGCTCTATGTGATATTCTAGTAATTTGATGGTAAATTCGGATTCATATAACTATTTTGATTAAGGTAAATGAAACTAGTGAAGTGACCTTATCCTGTTTGTTCTTTTAAAGGAAAATATTGGGTGTTCCTGTGAATAACCACTCCTCAGATATATGTAATTATTTGCCTGTGGATGAGCTTATTTATATTTGACCGCGTTTCATGGATGATTCATGAGCGCGGTAATAGATGCATCTATTGTTCGAGCCGTTCAATCCTCGGTAGTGAAAAATTTATTTTTATGTTGGAACGGACTATACGTCCCACGGTATTACTTACATATGTTTTCCTTAGCGTTTCTCTGAGGACTGAATTTCATATCTACTTGAAATATAGGTGATTATCCATAAAAATACTCAGGGAAGAAGTGTTATTCTATGATCTTTTAAATGCTATTAACTTGTGCTATCCATGCTATTTTTAAATTCTTCTCACATTATTTGACACTAGTAAGTGTCAAGTTAACCTCTCGTCTCTACTTCTTCGAGATTAGACGGGATACTTACTGGATAAATATTATTTATGTACTCATACTATACTTTTGTACTTAATTGTACAGGGTCTGAGGAAGGTGTATCTGGCTATCAGTCTGGTGCGTATATCTGAGCGGACTCGAGACTTCTATGGTGAGCTGCTTCTCTTCCATGCCGTTCAACAGCTTAACGAAGTCTTTCTTATGTATTTTTTTACTGTCTATTCCATTTCGGATAGTAGGATAGTATAATTCTTTTGTATACTCTATTAGTTGCTCACAACTTGTGACACCAGGTCTTGGCACATACATTGATAGACAGTATTATTTTTGGAGTTGTATGATTTTCACTACTTTATTAATCGTTTCTGGTTTATTTCAACTTAAATAATTATCCCAACTATTTCGGAGTAAAAGAAAATAAAGTATTAGTTATTGTTTTATTTATGCGTTGGCTTGCCCAGAAATGGTGTTGGGCGCCATCACGACCTACTGTGGAAATGGGTCGTGACATTGACCATGTGGGGGTGATTTTTGACTTTTTGAGTAAAACATTAGAAAACTCATTTTCATGCATTGGACTTGATTCATTTAGAGTTTATTGATGTAATTAAGTAACTTGTGACTAGATACGAGTGAATTGGTGGTGGAATCAAGGGGTAAAGCTATAATTGAAACATGAATTATGTTCGGGGCAACGAGGTAAGTGTTTGGTCTAACCTTAGCTTGAGGGATTAGGAGTTGAGTCCTATTTTCTATGTGATAATTGTTGAGTATGATGTATAGGCATGGTGACGAGTATCTATACGTTAGTGTCAAGCATGCCCGTGAGTCTTATATTGTGGTTATCATGACCTTGTTGTATTATTCATGCTTTGGTGATGATTTTCTATTTGTTGTGAAAAGTCTGTGGAAGGGTTTGTGGCCCTTGAACATTAAGGAGCGTTGGCTCGAGTTGCATACCGGATTGTGAAAGTATTGTGAGCACGTAATTTTTGCCCTAAGCAAATTATTCCAAAAGTTTCAAATAAAATGATTTTACAATTTTTGCGAATTTTGTTGCATTTGTGTTAATTGATTGCGTAATAATTCATGCGAAAATACAAAAATATGCACTTGCATTTAGGGATTTAATTAGGTATTAATTTATTTTAGAACAAAATAGGAGGAAAATAATAAAAAAATAATACTTTTTGCATTTTAGTTTAAATTTGTATCAGTTTGCATTTTAATTAGGAATTAATTAGGAAATCTAATTTTAGTGCAATTTGATTGTGATTATTATTTTAGCATTTTTTGTAAAATCAGAAAAATAATACAAAAATATAAAATGAAAATAAACAAAAAGAAAAGGATTGAATAAAGAAAAGAAAGATATCAGGCCAGCTTTTGGGCTAAAAAATAAAGCCCAAAACTACCCTCACCCGCCCAGTCCAATTCACTCAAACCCGGTCCAGGTGCTCAAACAAAAAAACGACGTCGTTTTGGATCCAACAAATCTCAGCCTTCCATCTTGATTTATCCAACGGTCACAAATTAATGTTTGATTTTAATATATTTGTCCGAAATAACTCAAGAGACATTTGGTCTCCCTCCTCGTACCAATCTCACGCCGGAACCCTGCCGCCAGCGAATACCACCCCTCCCAATCAAGCCCAAATTCACACCCTGACCTCGTCTCACCTCTCTCACAATCGTGCCATACTCCATTTTCCCCAAAAAATCACTGGAACGCTTCAAATCTATGAAACCCTAGCCGTCGCCGGCAAACACCACCCATGCCAAATTGTACCAAATTAACACCCCAACATCATTTCTTCCTTCTCTACCCAACCCCCATAGTCTTGTGCCTCGAATCTTGCCGGAGCAACCCGAATGTGCATTTTAATATTTTCCGGCCACCATGCAACCCTCTCCGTTCATCACCATATTTACACCATAGATTCCCCTTATCCTCCTCTACATGCATCCACTAGCCTTTTCTTTCAAACTCTACTGGAACTCGTCAAATATCAATTTAAAATTTTCCGGCCAAAAACGCTAACTCAAAATCTTCATGATTTCGAACCGGAACACCCCTAACCATTTGTTTTCTTATGAAAACACCTGATTAGGGATGTTACGTGTCAGAAATCTCGGAAGGATTTGGACATTAACGGCTAGCTGGAGTTTGCTTTTCATGAGTAAGTTTTTTCTAAAAATTGTTTTTGTTTTTTTTCTTCTTTCATGAGTTCTAAATCGATTTTACGACTGCTTTGTTTAATGAATGTATGTTGTAGTTAACTTTTTTTTGATTTTTATCACCTCTGTTTTGATTTTGTTTGGGGATACAATTCTGTTTATTTGTTTAGTCCGTTTAAGATCTTAATGTGTTTTGATTCATGATTTTAGTTTGAATTATTAGTTAAATACTTGGATAAATCTGTTTAATTGATCCTGTTTTGGCATTATTTGAATTTTAGTATTTTGAATTAATTAATAACCAATTTCACTAGTTTATTTCAGTAATTGTATCAATAATTCTTTAGTTCACTTTTTGGTTTTCAATTCATTAGTAGGATTAGCTTAATTAGTTAGTGATTGATTAGCTTAATCGATTTGGTTATAGCTGATAATGATAATTTGGTAATTTGAGACCAAGATCAAGGGTTAATAATTGCAAAATAGGTTCAGGGGCATTTTGGGCATATCAAGTGGACTAGTCATTAAGATAGTAATTATAGCATAGTTAAAGGGTATTTTGGGTATTGGAAAAGGGTAGTTTAATCAGGTTTGGTAATTTTTAAAGTGAAGCAAGGGTAATATAGAACTTGTAATGGGAATAGAACCTTATAGAATAGACTATAGAGTAAACATTGGCTAAATAATTGCACTTACTTGTATAACAAGTCAGAAAATGAGGGGTGAAAATGAAAATAAAATAGGGACTAATGAGTAAACAAACCCTAAGTTTGCCTATAAATAGGCATTCACTTGCCTTGTTTCACAAGTTTTGGAACTTAAAAAAAATTTCCCCCAAAAATAGTCTCTGCAATCTCAACAGATCTGAAATTGGAGATTCAAAATTAAAAAAAAAAACCAAACACACAAAAACAGTAGAAAAACTCTATAGAAATCCTGTTCTATTAGAGTTCTCTTAGAGTTTGAGTTAGATTTTCAGCAATAGATAAGATTTCCAGTCGATAGAAGATTAGAAATGGCCTGAATATATTTAGACTTAGTTTGGTTCGAGTCCAGGGAGTTCTGGTTGGTTTTGAGCATATTTTGGTCCACTCATTGTTTGGTTTTCGTGTGATTTTGGTGTTCAATTTGTTGTTCTTCATCTCTGGGTTTGCTGTGTTAATTTTGGAGCTGAAATTGATTTAATTGCTTTGAATTTGGGTTGCTGACTACCTCAACTGACCTCCACTTCCTCTTCATTTTTGTGTTCTGATTCCAGGTACACTTCCTGCGTTCATTGTGATGTAGATTCCAGTTTTTTTTAAAAAGTGAAATGAAATGGGAACTCAATTCGACTATTATGGTCGTCTGTTGCATTGCATTATTGCATTTCGATTAAATGGACTGTAATAAGAGTGTTCGGACTGTTATTTGATTGACTATGAGTGCCTAATTTTAGTATATTGTTTAAAATGAAGTCAGTTATCACATTAGTTGTTACATGGATTAGGAGTTAGTTGTTTTTATTGTTTACATCTACACATGCTCATAGAACTGTTTGGACTGTCAAATTAGAGAGTATTCATAGCCATATTATAATTTAAGTTTCATTTTATGTAAATGTGATTTTGAAATCAGAAGATAACTAGAATAATGTGAGTTCCAAGTTAGCTTGGGATTGAATACGAAATTGGTTCATAATCAGTGTTAGTTGGTAAATTTTTTATCAAATTTTGCGACTGTCTACAACTGGATTTTGACTGATAGGTAATTCGTTGGTAGTTTGGATTGATAATCATCATCCGATTATTTTGAATAATTTAGTTAACCTATTAATAATGATCCTTGTTTAATTGTTAATGAATATGATTAAGTTTGCAGGAAGATCACCATTAACTGATATCACGTAAATAGGTTATTAAATTCTCTATCTTTGTTTCATTGTCAATATTGACTGATGTCTGGCTAACATCAGTTAGGAATAAAAATGTTTGGACTCAATGCTGGCCAGTTGGAAACGTCCACGCCCATGCCCCTTTTAATTTGATTAGGGTGAAGCTCAGGTGGTATAATCTGAGGCTTGGGCCCGGGGGCAACATCATAAGCCCAAATTTGGACAAGTTCAAAATCAGAGCAACTGTGCTCACTTGTAGCCTAGGCTAATTTCAAAATTACTGGACTTCTGTGTCATGTGAAAGACGTGGATTTTAAATGTAGTAATTTTTTTAAAAAAGCAGTATTAATCTACCAAGTCCATTGAAGACAAACCAAATAGAAAATTGTAGTTTACCTTAGGATTGGCTTTTTAATAAAATGAAACTAGCCTCGCCAAATAAAAATACAAAAACAAATTTTGGTGCACTCAATATATGCTATAAAAAATAATACTTAGAATTCGGGCGGACCGTTTAGCGAATTTCATGGTGTTCCCCAAAGATAATAAACGCGAAGTTGATTTAGGCGCATATTTTAATAATATTACCTTCCTAAATACGGGTGCACATTTATGTGACCCAAATCTAAATCTCAACAAAGTCGAGATGTGTCAAAAGCCACGGGTGCACTGGAGCAACGTGGTTCGAGATACGTTTTCATGACGTTGAAATTCTTATTAAAAAATAAATATGTAAAAAGCGGGTTACTAATAAAAGGCACATAAATTAGAACATGTTTTAAAATAAGATAAAATTAAATACAACAGTTGAGAGACCGTGCTAGAACTACGAAACTCGGGAATGTCTAACACCTTCTCCCGGGTTAATAAAATTCGTTACACGATTTCTATTCGCGACTGTAATACAGAGTCAAACCCTTTCCTCGATTCGGGATTCAAACCGGTGACTTGGGACACCATAAATCTCCCAAGTGGCGACTCTGAATCTCTTAATAAATGAATCCCGTTTCGATTGTCCTTTAATTGGAAAAATTCTTTTTATTATGCCCTTCACGTGGTGTAGTAAGCGAAAAAAGGAGATGTGACAGCTCTGGCGACTCTGCTGGGGAAAAGAACCCAGAACATTTTGTTCAGGGTTCAGAATTCGAGCTTAGAAAAATTGTTGTATTTGGTTATATCTGATTTTCTTACATGTTTCATGCTTAATGTGCTAAATGCTTACCGCTTTGATATTACCTGAATTGTATATAAACTGTGTCGAAACCCTTCTCTTCCTACCTCTGGGGATGTGCTTACTGGTTGAGACTCCCTATTCTGTTAGTATCAATACCTTGAAATAAGAAAGAGGCCGGACAAGTTACTAAGCCAGATGGCCTTTTGGTTCCTGGTACGTAGCCCCCTCCTCGACTCGAGTTATCCGCTCGGGTACAGAGTCTAGAACACATACCCAGGATTTGAACCTAGAATAACTTGACTTCATGCCGGATCCCTAGTAGGAGCGCTTATTTGCATCACGTGCATATGACTTATGGGAATCAACATAGGGGTTGGGTCCGTCTAGGACAGGTAACCGAAAATGAAAAGACCACCATGATGTATTTTACGTGTTGCATTTATTTGTCTCGGGCCCACATGCTGACCGGCTTTTAAACATCGAAAATTTTGACAAAAAGAGAAAAAGAGAGAAATAGCAGTGTAAAGAATTAATTGTGTAGCTTTAGAAAAACCGATGCCCAAATACTGTCGAAACTCTGTCGAAATTTCAAAAAAAAATGGAAATGTTTTGTTAGCTTTTTTTTATTAAACGCAAAGGAAAAATATAAAAAGATTCTTTATTTTTGGAAGTTGTTCGCAGAAAAAGAAAAAAGTAAAGTCTTTATTTTAGTTTGGAAAAAATAGGTTGTTTTATTTTTGTTGAAAATGAAAAAAAAGAGGCGTCTTAGAAAAGGAAAATAGTTTGTCTTGCCATAAAAAATAAAATAAAAAAGTCTCGCTTTTGCTTATAAAATGCCAAAAATGAAAATTAAAAAGGAGTCTGGTTTTAAAGTAGTTCGTTAATTTTCCCGAGCTACGCTGGTTTGATTCTCACCGGATGTGAGATACGTAGGCAACTCTCATCGGGTGCAACCACCCCTATTGCAAAAATAGCCAAAAAATGTCAATTTTTATTTTTTAAATAAATTAGGTGATACCGTTTTGCTAAAATAGCCAAATGTTCCCAAAAAGGGCGCCAGAAGGTTGTTTGTGTAAAAACGGCCACCCTAAGTCATTTCCCAACAATTAGCGGACACAGCCTTAAAATCTTCTCCTCGAAGTATTGAAAGGCCGTATCAACAAAATTGGGCTTTATTTTTTTGGAAATTAGAATTGAAAAAAAATATAGTATCTTTTTCTTTTAGGTCATAAATAAATGATTAAATCACCTTAATAAATGTGCAGGATGAGCACGACTCAAAATGAACCTTTCTCAATCATGAATAAGATCCCTTTGGAGTTACGTCTCTGGTGGAATTATTTAGGAAGTGAAGGGCAAGATGAAGTTAAGAAATATTTGAAAGGGCTTACCGGTTTGCTAGAAATTGTGCCTCGGGGAGATATTATCAGAGCATTAGTGACGTGTTGGGAGCCGGCACACAATGTGTTCCATTTATTAGACTTCGAACTTACTCCAACATTAGAAGAAATGGCTGGGTACATCGGGAAAGATGAGGTTCCTTTAAAAGATAAATATTTAGTGGCTCCGAGAATTGTAGATGTGCACAGATTTTTAGACTCTTTGAAGATTCGTAGGACGGTTCACAACGCAGATCTGGCAAATGACTTTTGCACCCCACACTTCATATACCATAGATATGTCCATATCCGGGGGGGGGGGGTCAATAACCCAAAAAGCAAGATATGTAGTAATGGAAATCGCCAAAAATGGGAGGAGCATAGGCGTGTCACTTTTATGGTGGTTTTTCTGGGATTTTTGGTATTTCCAAGGAAGGACGGGAACATTGACATAAAGATAGCTGGGGCTGTCAGCACATTAATTACCCAAGCCAAAAGTACTCTTGCACCTATGATATTGGCCGACATTTTCTGTGTTCTTACAGCCTTCAAGGCTGGGGAAACTTTCTTCGAGGGGTGCAACTATTGTTACAAATGTGGATGATCGAGCATCAGTGTCATCGTCCTTAATTCTTAAGTTACGGGTCTCCAGAGAAAATATGGATAGAAGAGTTTCACACAAGGATTAAAGGGGTCAAATTGCCAGAAGGATTCACGGGCTGGACAACATATTTTCGGTCCCTCACTGCTAGCCAAATCAAGTGGACGCTTGGATGGTTGCCCGCTGATGAAATCGTATATATGCCGGCAGCCCGGCCACATTTCCTTCTAATGGGGCTTAGAAGCATTCAGCCTTACACCCCGTATCGAGTGTTGAGACAGCTTGTGAGATGCCAGATAGTACCCAATGACGGTGATCTTAGTTTGCAAGTCGTCGAGATTGGCACCGATGGCCAGTTTCCTGAAGCGATGGTCCGCCAGGTCTGGAGCGAATGTCAATATTTGGCGGCAAATACTTGTGTCTGGGATCGAGCTAAATGGGAGGTATCACTCGATTATCAGGCTTGGTATAGAAGGGGTGTTGCATTCGGAAGGCCAGCCAAAAGGCCTCATCTCCAAGAATTTGCTGAAGCATCACAAGAGCAGCGGGCTTGGTTAGCCAAAGAAAATGAGTACAGAGCAAAAATAAGCGAGCTGGAAAAACAAGTCCAAAATCTTAAGTTTGCAAATAGTGTGCAAGCTGCGACTGATGAGGGCGGGAAAAAGAAATTGGCCAAAGAAAATGAAGCCTTACGAGCCCAAATCCATAAAATGAAGATAGCAAGGGAAAACCCTGTTAGGAATGCCAAAGATATAAAGCTTATAGATAATTTAAGGCAAACAGTAAATGATTACATTTTTGACCTCAACAAAGAAGAAAAGGAAGTAGCTGAGGTTCGAAGACAATTGGCTAAAAATGCAGAAGAACGAGCCCGTATGATTCAATAGCTGAAAAAGGAACATGACAATGAGGTCGCCAGATTGAGGAAAAGAGTCATTACCGCAGAAAACAAAATGAACAAACAAGCAAAAGAGTTCAAGGTTGAAAGGGAACATTGCTATAAAGCTTTAGCCCAATTAGAAATGGATCTACAACAACTTTAGGAGAGAAATCAATAGACTCTGGAGGCCAGAGCCGAACAGATAGGGCGGTTACTTCAGGAAAAAGGCATAATCAGAGAAAGAATCCTAGCTATTGCTCACCACATCCCCAGAAAATGCCAAATGTGCGAGAATATGACTCGGACTACCTTCTTTGCCTCAGTAATGATATTTGTGAAACAAATAATGAGTGACCTAGACAGACTTCAAGGGAAACTTGCATATAGGGCCACGGCGAGACCGAACAATGTCCCGCGGGCACCAGGAGCTTTAATGTATTCATGAGTCTGTATTTCATTGCGTTAGTTACTTGAGTATGTATTTTCCTTTTTAATCAGTCTGCATTTCATTTTAAAGTAGAATAGTTATTAAGAAGTCTGTAGTCTTGTTTATCATTTAGAATATGTCGTTGTAATGGATGTGTTTGCTATTAATAAAGTTAAAAATTCCAAAAAAATTGTAGTTGCTATTTTTGCATTTATCTGGTTCAGGCAAGATCACGATACATATGCAATTTTCATAGGACCCGATCATAGCAATACGAAAAATAAAATAAAAAAATGGGAAGCAAAAGAAAGCAAAAAAGAAAAAAGGGGAAGATTTGCAATAAAAGAGCCATGAGAAATCAAAGAAAAGATAAGAATAAAAGAAAGGTTATAGTTGAGAATAAATAAAGTCGGGATGAGGCATGTGGCCGAGCAAATTCATATGAGAAACCGATAATTGCCTAGGTCCATCCATGCTTCAAATATGCGGTCCTTTGTCTGTTAATGCCGTAACCACTAATAATGATGTTGTTGTTGATGAGTTCATACAGGTGGTTTAGCTAGCTGGCATTCTGGCAACTCATCCATATAATACCCGCTCCAAAGATATGTATAAAATGGTTAGCCAAGAGATCGAAACAACTATTGTTGACTCGGCCAGGGAGGAAGAAATAGTGGATGTCAATGCTATGAAAGAATAAATTTACAAGCTAAAACAACAAATGGCCGAGATGTACCAGGCTTGGGCAAAAGGACATCCCCTGCCAGTTTATCCTGCCAATCCAACTTATGTCCCACCACCAGTTCAATCACAAGATCCTCCCACCGTGAACTCTTCCCTGGCCTATCCTACTTACCAGCCATATTATGCAACCACTTCTCAAACAACACCACCTCCACCACCAAAACAGACTCCGTGTCCTCCACCACCAGTTGCTCCTGTGTACGTGGCTCCTCCGCCTGCCATGTTACACAAATCTTCAAGTGAACCTTTGTTCCACACTCAGGAAAACCACTATTATCCGCCCAAGCCTACTTTCAAACTTCATGAGCCATACTCTTATACTCCTCTTATTGATATATCAGCTAAAGAAGAAAAGCCTCCTAAGAACCCCGAAAAGGAGGAAATGATACACAAAGTAAAAAGTTTGGAACAATCATTCTGAAACATGCAAGGTCTAGGAGGGCAAGTGAGTGTTGCTTATAAGGACCTGTTTTTGTTTCCAGAAGTCCAACTGCCTGTGGGTTTCAAATTACCGAAGTTTGATCTTTATGATGGACATGGCGATCTTGTAGGTCACTTGAGAGTATTTTGTAGTAAAATGAGAGATGCCGGAGGAAAAGATGAATTGTTAATGGCGTATTTCAGCCAAAGTCTCAGTGGATCGGCTTTAGAATGGTATATAATGCAAGATCATACCCGATGGTACACAGGGGATGACTTAGCCCAAGCATTTGCAAACCACTTTCAGTATAATTTGGAGATTGTCCCCGATCGTCTCTCTTTGACCAAGATTGAAAAGAAACCTGGAGAAAGTTTTAGGGAATATGGATTTCGATGGAGGGAACAAGCCGCAAGGGTCGATCCTCCGATGAAAGAGGGTGAGATGGTGGATTATTTTCTACAGGCTTTGGAGCCCACTTATTATGGGCATCTAGTGTCAGCAGTGGGGAAAACATTCAATGAAGTTGTAAATATGGGAAGCATGGTAGAAGAGGGTTTGAAGTCCAACAAGATTATGAGTTACTCCACAATAAAAGCGACTACCCAAGCCATCCAGACTGACACTGGAGGGGTATTGGGTAAGAAAAAGAAGGAAGAAGTTGCAGTGGTGGAGTCGAGGGCATGGTCCAAGGGTCATTCACCATATTCTCACCAACCCCGTCCACATCACCAACCTTACCCACATACACCATATGGCCCACCACAACACTACTATCCACCCCCCGTTCCTCACTTCTCAGTTCACCACGCCCAAACTTATCATCAACCTCAGGCACCCTAGCGTGCACCCACTCCCCAAAATACCTATCATACCCAAAATGCATACCCATCTCCCAGAACCTACAGAAATCCCGGTGGAACCGGTTTTCGACCAAATCTTGCTGCTAAGAATGACAAATTGCAAAAGAAGAAGACTTTCACTCTGCTAGGAGAATCTTATACCATCCTATTCCACAGGTTGAGGCAACTTGGAATGTTAAACCCTATTGAACAAAAAATGCCAAAACCTCCCCCGAGGAACTTGGACCATTTAGTCAATTGTGAATATTGCTCAGGAGCGCCAGGACATGATACAGAGAAATGTTGGCATCTGAAAATTGGTGACGTCCAAATCCACTAGTAAAAAGCAATAGACACGGTCGCAACAATATAATTTACCCAACTATGAGTCGGGGTCGAATCCCACAGAGAACAATGTGCAGGCGATTAGGCATGTAAGAAAATTATCGCCAGTTGCGCAATGCCAAACACTAAGAATTTTGATTGGAAAATGTTTTATATCTAAATGCGGAAATTTAAAATAACCTAGAAAGCAAGTAAAATGATCAATGGCTACAAGTATGAATTCATCGGGAATTACACTCAAGTAACGATCCAATGTATTTCATGATTGTACAATTATGAGTGAGTTTATGTTAATTAGCCACGAATAATAATTCTTAATTAGCTTCTTTCGAAAACTAACAAGACTTCCTAATTGTATTATCCCTAATCACAATTAGAAGATTAAGCACACCCGGAAGGCTACAAGTAGTTCAATCCTATCCCTAGGTAGAATCTATAAAATGAGGGTTAACGCCTCAAGTTCTTGTTAATTAATCTTTCCCAACCCCAAACTATTTTTCCCAAAATCAATTCGGAGTTAATGGGCGAGTCCTAGGGTTAGCTAATCCCTTTGGAAACATTAAAGAACAAGAACAATTAAAATAACAATAACTCACTTCATAAAAGAATAAAAATCATTCTATACATAAGCACAACAAGGTATTTAATCCACACTTTAAATATGAATATTTTCATAAACAAGGTTCAAGTGTTGGAAATAAATACTAAACACTTTAATATTCAATACAAAGCAAGAAATGAAGAAATAAACATAAATGGGTAAGAAAATCTTAACCACAAGCTTTAATCTTCAAGACCCAAGTGTGTGTGCAAAATCCTAGCTTCTAAAAATGTTCTCTCTAGTTCTAAGAACTGAAAAAAAGCCAAAGATCCCTCAAATGTCTGCTTGGACGAGTATAAAAATTATTTGGGAGGAGAAATTATGAAATGTCCATTCTGTCCCAGGTCTGATGCTCGATTTCTGCACCTGCGGAAGAACCATCGCAGGTGCGGCTCCGCATAAGAGGAGACCTCATCGCAGAAGCGAAAATTGAATTCATGCAAAGCTCCACAGAAGCGATACCAAAGTCACAGAAGAGACATCGCTGGAGCGATACTGTGACCGCAGAAGCGATTTCTCCATTCTCAGCTGTTTTCTCAAAAGCGGTTTTCTCGTCGTAGATGCGTGATCGCTTCTGCGCCTTTCCCTCCGCAGAAGCGGAATTTCTCAATCCATTCCTGAAACGCAGAAGCGATCAAATTTACGTAGAAGCGAGGTCGCTTCTGCGACCAAACTTCCGCAGAAGCGGAATCACTGGAAGTTTTGCATTGTTTCACTCTCTTTAGCTCAATTCCGCTTTAATTCAACTCAAATGATCTCGTAGCATCATGTACCTGAAAATCTAACAATAACCACCATAAAAAACCTCATTTTATAATTAAAAGGACATAAAAGCTAAGGAAAAGAGGCTAGAATGAGTGGTAAAATCACCACTCATCAACACCCCCAACTTAAAGCTTTTGCTTGTCCTCAAGCAAATCAAAACCAAAACTTCAATGAGGATTCACCATTTACAACAAAAGTGGTATTGCTATTATTTACATATCACATTCTCCAATTTAAACACCATACTAATGGATTTAGTTGGTACTAATAATTAGGTTCAAGTATGGACATCATTCCCTAATGACTCCGTCATAAAGATAAAAAACTTCAAGAATGTGCAAGGGAGTTTCAAAATAATCAAGTGATAAAACTAAGCCTCAAGAAGTGACTTAAACTCACTAGTTCACTACAAATGCTCACTTTACTCAATTTCACCAATCTCTCTTAATTCATGTGCCCTCACAAGAAAGAAAGTCCCAAAATCACTTTATTTACAATTCAACATAAGGGACAAATTTTTTAAAAACACTCGCTCTCACAAAAGACTTCAAGTAATACAACATTTCATACCATAAGCTTGCCCTTATTTTAATTCATCGCTTATTCAAGAATGTTCGGTTGGAGGTCCCATAAGGACTTTTTGAGCTTGTAATATAGGTTTCGGGATGGGTTGAATAAATATTTGGGTACAAGTGACTTCACCCTCCGTGAACACTACTCGCAAGTTTCATTCTTTTTGCACTTTGATTCTCTTCAACTTACATCGCCTCATTGGCAACTAGTTCCCAATATAGAATCACCTTACATACCTCTCCACTTTTCTTCAAGGCTCCATAATATATATATACAACCAATTCTCTTCTCTTTTTTTTTACACATTTTTCTTTTGGAGCTTGATTGAGTTAATATGAACACTTTGAGGCATATGATCCTCTACACAATATACAACCTTACAAATTTATTATTATTTTTTTACTTTAACACTACACCCCCAACTTAGGCTTAGCCTCATTCTCAATGTTCAAGGAGGGATGGGTTCAAAAGAGGGAATTATTTTTCAAGAAGGTCAAAGGTTTGTAATGAGTTGGCCAAAGAAAAAGGTTTCAAGGATCAAATNTACAAAATTTATTTCAACAAACACTAACACACAGGGCACATGAATTAATCAAGACAGATTACATACAAGAGATATGGCATCTAGAGCAATATTCAAACTAGTGGGCAAAAGAGTCACTAAAAGAGCCAAAAATTTATCACAAGAATTATTTCGGAGGGGCATTCTTAATTTACCATTTATGTACAAGAGACTAATTTTATTAGTACCAAATAATCCAAAAGCCTCATCCTAGCAAAATATGACTAATTCCCTTAAAAAAGTTTTCAGTCTATCCATCATCGGGAAAAGTCACCCGGTTCACTTCAAAAGTGTTCCTTGGGAAAGAACCATAACATGAAGAAAACCCAAGGAAATTTTATTTAAGGTAATGAAAATAAAAGAAAAGAAGACTTCTAAAAGGATACTAAAATAAAAGAAGCTAATATTACCAAAACAAATATAAGCTAAATAAGAAGAAAAATAAATAACGAAAGCAAAATAAAAACACAAATATGACTAATCAAACCAAGCTCGGCAAGGGCACACAATGTACAAAACAACATAGTCACAAGCCCAGCGAGGGCATACAATATCCATAACATAAACATACGCTTGGCAAGGGCACATAATCTCAAAACATGAATACAGTACAATAGCCACCCCCAACTAAAACATTGCAGTGTCCCCACTGCACAATATCAAATATAAAGAATAACTAGTTTGAGGGTC
>MU676048.1:89006-137508 GCA_026770625.1 Nicotiana glauca
TAATCCCTTTGGAAACATTAAAGAACAAGAATAATTAAAATAACAACAACTCACTTCATAAAAGAATAAAAATCATTCAATACATAAGCACAACAAGGTATTTAATCCACACTTTAAATATGAATATTTCCATAAACAAGGTTCAAGTGTTTAAAATAAATACTACACACTTAAATATTCAATACAAAGCAAGGAAATGAAGAAATAAACATAAATGGGTAAGAAAATATTAACCACAAGCTTGAATCTTCAAGACCGAAGTGTGTGTGCAAAACCCTAGCTTCAAAAAATGTTCTCTCTAGTTCTAAGAACTGAAAATAAGCCAAAGATCCCTCAAATTTCTGCTTGGACGAGTATAAAAATGATTTGGGATGAGAAATTATGAAATGTCCATTCTGCCCCAGGTCTGATGCTCGATTTTCGCACCTGCGAAAGAACCATCACAGGTGCGGCTCCGCATAAGCGGAGACCTCATCACAGAAGCAAAAATTGAATTCCTGCAAAGCTCCGGAGAAGCGATACCAAAGTCGCAGAAGCGACATTGCTGAAGCGATACTGTGACCGCATAAGCGATTTATCCACTCTCAGCTGTTTTTGCAAAAACGGTTTTCTCTTCGTAGATGCGTGATCGCTTCTGCGCTTTTCCCTCCACAGAAGTGGAATTTCTCAATCCATGCCTGAAACACAGAAACAGGTTAAATTTACGCAGAAACGAGTTCGTTTCCGCGATCAAACTTCCGCAGAAGCGGAATCACTGGAAGTTTTGCATTGTTTCACTCTCTTTAGCTCAATTCCGCTTCAATTCAACTCAAATGATCTCGTAGCATCATGTACCTAAAAATCTAACAATAACCACCATAAACAAACTCATTTTATAATTAAAAAGACATAAAAGCTAAGGAAAAGAGGCTAGAATGAGTGGTAAAATCACCACTCATCAAAAACTACCATTCAGGAACTTATTGATATCAGGAGAATTGAAGTACAAGCTCCAAAAACTCCCAATAGCACACAGAATCCATTACCAACTCATCATGAGAATCACATAATTGAGTTAGTGCAGAAGGGAGAATACAAGAAGTGGTCACAAGCTGTGATGATGATTAAGGCAAGTGAGAATAAAGCAAATGAGAAATTGATTAATGGAAAGGCATTCGCCGTAGTAGAACAGAAAGTTAGTAAACCAGTGATGACAGTGAAACCAGAACCTGTTAAAGTGACAATACCAGGAGCAGTTATTAAGCATGTATTGGTTGTAAAAGGCGCTTGTAAAGAACCGGTTATCATTAAATCGGCAATTCAGTTACCTGTGGTTAGTGAAAAGGCTATTCCGTGGAATTATGACCGGGTGAGTATTATGTACAGTGGAAAAGAAATTAAAGAAGAAGTATGTGAAACGCACGGGTTGACTAGATCAGGGAGGTGCTTTGCCCCTGAAGAATTGAGGAAAGTTAAAGCAGCTAGAGACAATCCGCCACCAGTGAAAAGAGCTGTTACTGAGGAGGAAGTTGAAGAGTTTTTGAAAACGATGAAAGCACAAGACTACACAATTGTGGAACAATTAAGAAAAACCCCGGCACAAATCTCGTTATTTCTTTATTGATCCATTCAGATGAACATCGTCGGGCACTGATGAAGATTCTAATGAAGAACATGTTTTAGACAAAATCACTGTGAATCATCTTGAGAAGATTGCAAACAAAATTTTTGAGGTTAACAGGGTAACATTCTCCGATGATGAGTTGCCGTTGGAAAGAACAGAACATAATAGAGCCCTTTACCTTACAGTGAAGTGCGAAGATTCTGTGGTGACTCGGGTGTTAATTGATAATGGGTCTAGTGCCAACATTTTCCCTCTCTCTACCCTAGAAAAGTTGAAGGTTGACAATGAAAGAATTCATAAGAATAGTATCTGTGTACAGGGATTTGATGGCGGAGGGAAAGACACAGTGGGAGATATTGTGTTGGAGCTAACGATAGGACCTGTGGAATTCACTATAGAGTTCCAAGTGCTTGATGTTGATGTTTCCTATAATCTTTTATTGGGATGGCCTTGGATTCATGCCGCAAAGGCAGTGCCGTCTACTTTGCATCAAATGGTCAAATTTGAATGGGATCGGTAAGAAATTGTGGTCCATGGGGATAATAATTCTTGTAATGCTATTACACCCTTCGAAGAAGTTAAAGATGATAAAGGTCCATGGGTGTACCAAGTTTTAGACACAGTGCCAGTTGCTAAAATCCCGGAAGGGGAGTGTGTTCTTATGTCCAATGTAGCTGCCGCATCTGTCATGGTATCAACGGAGATGATAAGGAATGGATTTTTACCCGGAAAGGGTTTGGGAGCTTCACTACAGGGGATCATACTGCCAGTGTCTCTTCCTGGAAATCTGGACACTTTCGGGTTAGGTTTCAAACCCACTGCTGCCGACATAAAGAGAGCCAAAAAGATGAAGAAGAGAGTGTGGACCCTTACAAAACCTATCCCTCGCCTTTCCCGTTTTGTCCGGTCTAGTACTAAAAGGCGCCCAGCAACAGCAATGCCCAATTATGTGGTGATAGAACCCGACAAAGAGATGATTGAAAGGTTCGAAAGGTTGTTCGATGAAGTGAATATGATGGAAGCAGGCGAAGGTCCGAGTAAAATTGATGTGCAGTTCGTGGGGTCTCAGGCCAAGCTTAATAACTGGAAAGATACTCCTCTTCCAACTCGGAAGAAGTCGTGGTAGTTAGTTTTTAATTTTCTTTTGAGTATTAAATCTGGATTATTTCCAAGGTTGTAATTTGGATTTCTATGTTCCGTCCATTTGGATGAGTTAAACCTTGTTATTTTACAATTTTCATGAAATGCAATTTCTTTCTCTCTTCATTCCTGATAGCCTTTTTTTTTCTTTTCTTTCTTGTATAGTCTCTTTTATGCTGGTTTTAATAATGTATCATGCATGAGGAATTTCCGGCCTAGTCTTGATAATCAATGTGAAATAGTGAAAGTTGAGTGTGAGGATGAGATAGAATATGATGATGAGGAAGATTTGGAAGAAATTAGTAAAGAATTAAGTCAATTTGAGGAAAAACCCAAACCTAATTTAAATGACACAGAGGCAATCAATTGAGGGGATCAGGAGAATGTTCGGGAAACAAAAATAAGCGTCCATTTGGAAGCCCCCATCAGGGAAGAAATAATCAAGTTGTTGTTTGAGTTCAAAGATATCTTTGCATGGTCATACGATGATATGTCGGGTTTAAGTACCGATTTGGTGGTCCACAAGTTGCCCACTTATTTGGAATGCCCTCCTGACAGATATCAGTGTGAAAATCAAATAAGAAGTCAACAAGCAGTTTGGGGCGAAGGTCATACGGGTCACCCAATACCCTATCTGGTTAGCCAATGTCATGCCTCTGCCAAAGAAAGATGGAAAGACCAGAGTGTATGTCGACTATCGTGATCTCAATAAGGCAAGTCCAAAGGACAACTTCCCAGTGCCAAACATCCATATATTGATTGACAATTGTGCTAAACATGAAATTGGTTCCTTCGTGGATTGTTACGCGGGCTATCACCAGATTTTGATGGATGAGGAAGATGCTGAAAAGATGGCATTCATTACGCCTTGGGGAACTTACTGTTATCGGGTTATGCCGTTTGGGTTGAAGAACGCAGGGGCAACATAAATGAGGGCGATGACCACTATGTTCCATGATATGATGCATTAGGAAATTGAAGTTTATGTGGATGATGTGATTATAAAGTCAAGGAAGCAGTGTGATCATGTCCAAGACCTGAGGAAGTTTTTCCAGAGGCTTCGCAAGTACAATCTCAAACTTAATCCAACAAAGTGTGCGTTTGGAGTTCCATCAAGAAAGTTATTGGGGTTTGTGGTAAGTAGATGAGGTATTGAATTAGACCCGTCCAAAATCAAAGCCATTCAGGGGTTACCACCGCCAAAGAGCAAGAAAGAAGTGATGAGTTTGCTCGGCAAGTTGAATTATATCAGCAGGTTCATTGCTCAGCTTACAATGACTTACGAGCCTATCTTTAAGATGCTAAAGAAAGATGTTGCGGTCAATTGGACGGATGAATGTCAGGTAGCATTTGACAAAATCAAGGAGTATTTGGCCAGTCCACCTGTATTGGTTCCACCAGAGCCGGGAAGACCCTTGATCCTTTATCTCACAGTGTTAGATAATTCTTTTGGCTACGTACTGGGGCAGCATGATGTTACAGGTAAGAAAGAGCAGGCAATTTACTACCTCAACAAGAAGTTCACATCTTACGAGGCAAAATACACTCAGCTTGAGAGGACGTGTTGTGCATTGACCTGGGTTGCGCAGAAATTGAAACATTTCTTGTCAGCATATACCACTTATCTCATCTCGTAGTTGGATCCATTGAAATACATTTTTCAGAAGCCCATGCCTACAGGGAGGCTCGCAAAGTGGCAAATCTTGCTTACGAAATTTGATATTATATATGTGACTCGTACTGCAATGAAAGCAAAGTAGTGGCTGATCACCTAGCGGAGAATCCAGTTGATGATGAATATGAACCTTTGAAAACATACTTTCCTGATGAGGAGACAATTCATATCGAGGAATCTGAACAATATGAAAAACTTGGGTGGAAGTTGTTCTTTGATGGAGCTGCCAATAACAAAGTCGTTGGGATAGGAGCATTACTTATTTCTGAGACAGGGAAACACTACTCTGTTACAGCTCAACTTCGCTTCTACTGTACCAATAATATGGCAGAATACGAGGCATGTATCCTTTGATTGAGGTTGGCTATAGACATGGGTGTACAAGAGATCTTGGTCATGGGCGACTCGGATCTTCTGGTGCACCAAATTCAGGGATAATGGGAGACACGAGACTTAAAACTCATACCGTACCGTCAATGTTTGAATGAACTGTGTCAGCGATTTCAGTCAATAGATTTCAAGCACATCCCAAGGATTCATAATGAAGTTGCTGACGTTTTGGCTACTTTGGCGTCAATGTTGCATCATCCAAATAAGGCTTATGTGGACCTGTTGCAGATTCAGGTCCGAGATCAGCATGCCTATTATAATACGGTGGAAGAAGAGCTTGATGATGAGCCATGGTTTCATGATATCAAAGAATAGCTCAGAATGGGAGTATGTCCGACACAGGCCACGCGGGATCAAAAGAGACTTATTAGATGTTTGGCAAGTGGATTTTTCTTTAGTGGAGGAGTTTTGTACAAAAGAACTCCAGATCTTGGTTTATTGAGGTGCATGGATGCTAAACAGGCTACAATTATCATGATCGAGGTACACGTGGGAGTTTGTGGACCTCATATGAGTGGGTATGTGTAGGCAAAGAAGATTCTCTGAGAAGGTTATTACTGGCTTATTATGGAACGGGATTATATCAGTTTTGTGCGCAAGTGTCATCAATGCCAAGTACATAGAGATTTGATCCATTATCCACCATCTGAGTTACATACAATGTCGGCACCATGACCCTTCGTTGCTTAGGGAATGGATGTCATTTGGCTGATCGAGCCAGCAACGTCTAATGGGCACAGGTTTATTCTAGTAGCCATTGATTACTTCACTAAGTGGGTTGAAGCGAAAATGTTCAAATCAGTGACCAAGAAGGCAGTGGTCGATTTTGTGCATTCAAACATCATTTGTCTATTCGGAATTCCGAAGGTGATTATCACAGATAATGGTGCCAATCTCAATAGTCATCTCATAGCGGAGACATGTCAGAAATTTAAGATCATGCACCGCAATTCTACCGCATATCATCCTAAGGTGAATGGAGCAGTTGAGGCAGCTAATAAGAACATCAAGAAAATACTTCGCAAAATGGCGGAAGGATCCAGGCAATGGCATGAGAAGTTACCTTTTGCTCTGTTAGGTTATCGCACTATTGTTCGTACTTCAGTAGGAGCAACTCCTTATTCATTGGTGTACAGTACAGAGGCAGTAATACCTGCAAAAGTTGAAATACCATCCCTTCGGATTATTGCTGAAGCAGAAATTGATGATGATGAATGGGTCAAACCCCGTTCGGAACAATTGAACTTGATTGATGAAAAGAGATTGGCAGCAGTATGTCAGGACAGTTATACCAATAGAGAGTGGCAAGAGCATATAACAAAAAAGTGCGTCCGCAGAAGTTCGAAGTAGGGCAATTGGTGTTAAGGCGTATCTTACCTCACAGGTCTGAAGCAAAAGGAAAGTTCGCTCCTAATTAGCAGGGGCCGTTTGTTGTAACACGAGTATTGTCTAATGGTGCATTGCATCTAACAGATGTGGAAGGAAATGTGTAGAAATGGCTATCAACTCTGATGCAGTCAAAAGATATTATGTATGATTTCTTTATCTTTATGTACCTAATTGTATTTGGCATGTTTTAAGATTGAAATGATAAAGGAATTTTGTTCTGCTATCCAAACACTTTATCCTTTGTTATCTCTTTTGAGCCCTTTTATATTTTTCTTTCGTAGCCCTCTTTCGGAATCAACAACAAAACTCAAGAACCCGAGTGGGGAAATTAAGCGGAGAAACATGAGAAACATAGTGCAAATAGAAAAGAAAAGAAAACAAAAGAAAGAAAAGAAAAGAGAAAGAAAAAGAAAAAGAAAAGAAAGAAAAGAAAAAAGAAAAGAAAAGAGAAAGAAAACAAAAAGAAAAATAAAAGAGAAGAAAAGAATGAAAAGGAAAAGAAAAAGAAGAAAAAAAATAAAAGAAATAAAAGAAATGAAAAGAAAAGAAGAATGGAAGAAAAGAAATATCGCAACAATGAAGCGATTTTATGGCCTGAACTACGTTTGACTTGATCCCGAAAGGGTACGTAGGCAACCTCGCTGAGGTTCAGTCACAACAAAGGAAAAGTCCAAGAATCCCCAAGAATGAAACTGGGGCAGAAGTTGTGTTTTGTGCGAGAAATATGATTCTGAAAGTTGTAATTTTGAACCCACATTTCAAATATTTTGAGCCTTTATACCCTTCTTTCTAAAAAACTATCAAAAAGCCACATTACGGTCCAAATAAAGACCTTCTGATCAATTTTAAGAAATGTCAATACAAGCAGGTAAAGAGATTCATGTTGAGGACAACAATCTGGGGCCAGAAGGAAAATGATAAAAATGAGAGAGTCTTATTGGTGAAAACCCTCACGGGCACCGTAAGGCAATGTGGTTTGAAAGAAATGAAAATGAGAGAGTCTTATTGGTGAAAACCCTCACGTGCACCGTAAGGCGAAGTGAGTTTGAGAGACATTAAAAATGAGAGAGTCTTATTGGTGAAAACCCTCACGGGTACCGTAAGGCGAAAGTGAGTTTTCAAATGGAAAGATGAAAGAAGTTTATGGTTGAAAAGTGTTTTGAAACATGGCAAAACAAGCAAGGTTTGGGTTTTGGCGAAAGTCGGATTGTGAAAGTATGGAACAACAAATGTGGCAATTGACAGTTGATTGATTATACAGACTAGGTTGGTTAATCCAAAATGCATGGCATGATCAATGTAATCAGCCTTTCCACTCAGATAAGTCCTATCTTTCTTCTCTTCATTACAACTCATTCATTTTCAGAGTCTTTCTATCCTCAAAACGTTCAAGGTCATTGCATTTCATTCTTTTGAAGTCTGTCTATAAGACGTTTCAGTGTCAGTTCTATTCAAAACAAAAGAAGGATGTCAAGGCTAACTACCAGCTGCCAAGTTGTATGGCACAACAAGGTCGGGACATATCAAATAAAGTAAAGCAGGAAGGACCAATGGAAATCCCATCAGGGGGATAATCAGAGAATTGTGAAGGAGAAGCAAAGTTCACAAGAAGGGGACAGAAACACCAAAACAGTAACACGAGGTAAAACATTTGGGTCATCAAGATTAGAGGGTTGAAAGTCAACCGGGAAGTTATGGCAAGTCAAAGCAAGTACAAAGAAGCAAGTCAGAGCAAAGTCGGAAGCGGGAGCATGGTCAACAAGAATGCCAGCAGCTAACCAACATTTTGTATTGAAAAATCTTTCTTTGATTAAAACAGGGGCAGAAAGAATTTTTCTTTGTAAGTAGGAGCCCACCTAGATAACAAGGGAATAATTTTCCAAGTTCAGCAAGCAGGATCCCACCTGAAGAACAAGGTAATATCATTTCAAATGCATCAAACAGGCAACCACCTGGAAAACAAGGGAAGTACAATCCAAATTTTAGCCTTTAATTTTAATATCTGATAACATAACGTGCTCAGTCACCATACTGGGGCAGAAAATTTTCTTTGTTTGTCTATTTTTGTTGCAATGAGGAGCCCACCTGGAGAACAAGGAAATGCATTTTCAAGCATCGCAATCAGGAGCCCACCTGGAGAATAAGGGAATACCTTTCCAAGTATCACCGTCAGGAGCCCACCTGGAGAACAATGGAATACCTTTTCAAGCAATCGCAAGCAGGAGCCCACCTGAAGAACAAGGGAATATCTTTCAAAAGTCAGCAAGCAGGAGCCCACCTGGAGAACAATGGAATACATTTCAAACACAGCAGTTAAGCACCAACATGAATAAGAAGGGAAGTATAATGCAAGTCTTATTTTTCAAATTTAATATTTAACACAACGTGCCCAATTATCAAACTGGGGCAGAAAATTTTCTTTGTTTTGTATAACTGTTGCAAGCAGGAGCCCAACTGAAGAATAAGGGAATACCTTTCAAATTCAGCAAGCAGGAGCCCACCTGAAGATTAAGGGAATATCTTTTCAAAATCAGCAAGCAGGAGCCCACCTGAAGAATAAGGGAATATCTTTCAAAGTTTAGCAAGCAGGAGCCCACCTGGAGAACAAGAGAATATTTTTCAAATTCAGCAAGCAGGAACCCACCTAGAGAACAAGGGAAGTACAATTCAAATTTTAACTTTTAATTTTAATATTTGATAACATGATGTGCACAGTCACCAAACTGGGGCAGAAGTTTTCTTTGGTTGCCTATTTTATCGCCGTCAGGAGCCCACCTGGAGAACAAGGGAATACTTTTCAAGCATCACCGTCAGGAGCCCACCTGGAAAATAAGGGAATACTTTTCAAACGTCAGCAAACAGGAGCCCACCTGGAGAACAAGGGAATACTTTTCAAGCGTCAGCAACCAGAAGCCTGCCTGGAGAATGGAGGCACGTATTTCAAATTGCAGTAGTCAAGCATCATCAAGAGGAATGGCAAAACATCGCCAAGGCAACAACAAGAATCCCGTCGGAAGAACACAAGATACAAGTTCAAGGCAACACAAGAGCAAGTTTGAAGACATATATAGGATCTTTTGTAACTCCTAGATCATAGCTTAGGCTAGCTTATTTTTATCTTGAAACGGTGTAATAAGGAGGTCGGTGTGCAGTAACAGCAGCAACAGCAGTAAAATCACAGCTCTTGGTAGTCCCAGCTACCAGACACTCCTGAACTACACTGACCTAATTCCTTTTTAGCCCAAGATATGTAGGCAACCTCTGAAGCAGGGTGCGGTCAACTCTTTCAAAATTGTTCATACAAAATATGAGAACGGGCAAAAATCACTCATTTTCGCTCACTTGTATTTGCACGAAAACTCTTCGTGTTTCCGGGCAAAGAGGGGCAGCTGTGAGCAAGTGATTTTTGCCCTAAGCAAATTATTCCAAAATTTTCAAATAAAATAATTTTATAATTTTTGAGAATTTTGTTGCGTTGTTGTTTAATTGATTGCATGATTATTCATACGAAAAGACAAAAATATTCACTTGTTTTTAGGGATTTAATTAGGTATTAATTTGTTTTAGAACAAAATAGGATGAAAATAATATTAAAAAAATGACACTTTTTGCATTTTAGTTTAAATTTGTATCTGTTTGCATTTTAATTAGGAATTAATTACGAAATCTAATTTTAGTGCAATTTGATTGTGATTATTATTTTAGCATTTTTTGTAAAATCAGAAAAATAATACAAAAATATAAAATGAAAATAAACAAACAGAAAAGGATTGAATAAAAAAAAGAAAGATATCAGGCCAGCTTTTTGGGCTAAAAAATCAAGCCCAAAACTACCCTCACCCGCCCAGTCCAATTCACTCAAATCCGGTCCAGGTGCTCAAACAAAAAAACGACGTCGATTTGGATCCAACAAATCTCAGCCTTCCATCTTGATTAATCCAACGGTCATAAATTAATGTTTGATTTTAATATATCTGTCCGACATAACTCAAGAGACATTTGGTCTCCCTCCTCATACCAATCTCCAATCACGTCGGAACCCTACCGCCGACGAATACAACCCCTCCCAATCAAGCCCAAATTCACACCCTGACCACGTCTCACCTCCCTCACAATCGTGCCATACTCTATATTCCCAAAAAATCACCGGAACGCTTCAAATCTATGAAAGCCTAGTCGCCGCCGGCAAACACCACCCATGCCAAATTGTACCAAATTAACACCCCAACATCATTTCTCCCTTCTCTACTCAACCCCCATGGTCTTGTGCCTCGAATCTTGCCGGAGCAACTCGAATGTGCATTTTAATATTTTTCGGCCACCATGCAACCCTCTCCGTTCATCACCATATTTACATCATAGATTCCCCTTCTCCTCCTCTACATGAATCTACTAGCATTTTCTTTCAAACTCTACTGGAACTCGTCAAATATCCATTTAAAATTTTCCGGCCAAAAACGCTAACTCAAAATCTTCATCATTTCGGACCGTAACACCCCCTAAACATGTGTTTTCTTATGAAAACACCTGATTAGGGATGTTACATGTCAGAAATCTCGGAAGGATTTGGACATGGCTAGTTAGAGTTTGCTTTTCATGAGTAAGTTTTTGTTCATATATTTTTTTTTTCTTCTTGCATGAGTTCTAAATCGATTTTATGACTGCTTTGTTTAATGAATGTATGCTGTAGTTAACTTTTGTTTTAATTTTTATCACCTCTGTTTTGATTTTGTTTGGGGATACAATTCTGTTTGTTTGTTTAGTCCGTTTAAGATCTTAATTTATTTTGATTCATGGTTTTAGTTTGAATTATTAGTTGAATACTTGGATAATCTGTTTAGTTGATCCTGTTTTGGAATTATCATAATTTTGGTATTTTGAATTAATTAATAACCCATTTCCTTTGATAATTAGTTAATGATAGTTAGTTTATTTCAGTAATTGTATCAATAATTCTTTAGTTCGCTTTTTGGTTTTCAATTCATTAGTAGGATTAGCTTAATTAGTTAGTGATTGATTAGCTTAATCGATTTGGTTATAGCTGATAATGATAATTTGGTAAATTGAGACCAAGATCAAGGGTTAATAATTGCAAAATAGGTTCAGGGGCATTTTGGGCATATCAAGTGGACTAGTCATTAAGATAGTAATTACAACACAGTTGAAGGGTATTTTGGGTATTGGAAAAGGGTAGTTTAATCAGGTTTGGTAATTTTTGTAGTGAAACAAGGGTAATATAGGAATTGTATTGGGAATAGAACCTTCTAGAATAGACTATAGGGTAAACTTTGGCTAAATAATTGCACTTACTTGTATAATAAGTCAGAAAATGAGGGGTAGAAATGAAAATAAAATAGGGACTAATGAGTAAAATGAAAATCTGAACTTCGTACCCTAAGTTTGCCTATAAATAGGCATTCACTTGCCTTGTTTCACAAGTTTTGGAACTTAAAAAAATTTCCCTCCAAAAATAGTCTCTGCAATCTCAACAGATCGGAAATTGGAAATTCAAAATTTAAAAAAAAAAAAAAACAAACACACAAAAACAGTAGAAAAACTCTATAGAACTCCTGTTCTATTAGAGTTCTCTTAGAGTTTGAGTTAGATTTTTAACAGTAGATCAGATTTCCAGTCGACAGAAGATTAGAAATGGCCTGAATATTTTTAGACTTTGTTTGGTTCGAGTCCAGGGAGTTCTGGTTGGTTTTGAGCATAGTTTGGTCCACTCATTGTTTGGTTTTCGTGTGCTTTTGGTGTTCAATTTGTTGTTGTTCCTCCCTGGGTTTGCTGTGTTAATTTTGGAGCTGAAATTGATTTAATCGCTTTGAATCTGGGTTGCTGACTACCTCAACTGACCTCCACTCCCTCTTCATTTTTGTGTTCTGATTCAGGATACACTTCCTGCGTTCATTGTGATGTAGATTCCAGTTTTTTTTAAAAAGTGAAATGAAATGGGAACTCAATTCGACAATTATGTTTGTCTGTTGCATTGCATTATTGCATTTCAATTAACTGGATTGTAATAAGACTGTTCGCACTGTTATTTGATTGACTATGAGTGCCTAAATTTAGTATATTGTTTAAATTGAAGTCAGTTATCACATTAGTTGTTAGATGGATTAGGAGTTAGTTATTTTTATTGTTTACATCTACACATGCTCATAGAACTGTTTGGACTGTCAAATTAGAGAGTATTCATAGCCATATTATAATTTAAGTTTCATTTTGTGTAAGTGTGATTTTGAAATCAGAAGATAACTAGAACAATGTGAGTTCCGAGTTAGCTTGGGATTGAATACGAAACTGGTTCATAATCAGTGTGTGTTGGTAAATTGTTTATCAAATTTTGCGACTGTCTACAACTGAATTTTGACTGATAGGTAATTCGTTGGTAGTTTGGATTGATAATCATCATTAGATTGTTTTGAATAATTTAGTTAACCCATTAATAATGATCCTTGTTTAATTGTTAATGAATGTGATTAAGTTTGCAGGAAGATCACCATTAACTGATATCACGTGATTAGGTCATTAAATTCTCTATCATTTTTTTATTGTCAATATTGACTGAAGTTTGGCTAATATCAGTTAGGAATAAAAATGTTTGGACTCAATGCTGGCCAGTTGGAAACGTCTAGGCCCATGCCCATTAGGGTGAAGCTTAGGTGGTATAATCTGAGGCTTGGGCCTAGGGGCAACATCATAAGCCCAAAATTGGGCAAGTTCAAAATCAGAGCAACTGTGCTCACTTGTAGCCTAGGCTAATTTCAAAATTACTAGACTTCTGCGTCATGTGAAAGACGTGGATTTTAAATGCAGTAGTTTTTTTTTAAAAAAGCAGTATTAATCTACCAAGTCCATTGAAGACAAACCAAATAGAAAATTGTAGTTTACCTTAGGATTGGCTTTTTAATAAAATGAGACTAGCCTCGCCAAATAAAAATAGAAAAACAAATTGCGGGGCACTCAATATATGCTATAAAAAATAATACTTAGAATTCGGGCGGACCGTTTAGCGAATTTTATGGTCTTCCCCAAAGATAATTAATGCGAAGTTGCTTTAGACGCGTATTTTAATAATATTACCTTCCTAAATACGGGTGCACATTTATGTGACCCAAATCTAAATCTCAACAAAGTCGAGATGTGTCAAAAGCCACGGGTGTACTGGTGCAACGTGGTTCGAGATACGTTTTCACGACGTTGCAATTCTTATTAAAAAATAAATATGTAAAAAGCGGGTTACTGATAAAAGGAACATAAATTAGAACATCTTTTGAAATCAGATAAAATCAAATACAACAGTTGAGCGACCGTGTTAGAACCACGAAACTCTGGAATGCCTAACACCTT
The DNA here is from genome assembly GCA_026770625.1 of Nicotiana glauca. Classification (NCBI taxonomy): domain Eukaryota; kingdom Viridiplantae; phylum Streptophyta; class Magnoliopsida; order Solanales; family Solanaceae; genus Nicotiana; species Nicotiana glauca. Next base: position 102,557 of record MU676048.1, read on the forward strand.
CTCCCGAGTTAACAGAATTCATTACCTGGATTTCTTGTTCGCGACTGTAATACAGAGTCAAACCCTTTCCTCGATTCGGGATTCAAACCGGTGACTTGGGACACCATAAATCTCCCAAGTGGCGACTTTGAATCTCTTAATAAACGAATCCTGTTTCGATTGTCCTTTAATTGGAAAAACTTTTTTTATTATGCCCTCCACGGGGTGTAGTAAGCGAAAAAGGAGGTGTGACAAGTATAAGAGGTAATTGAACGCTTTGGAGCATAGGCTCAAGTGATAAAGTGAGTTGTGAAGTGATAGTAAAAAAGAGAAAAGAATTACTATATTGCCTCCCTTGTCGGGATATTGTTGTTATTTGATATTGTCCCTTGCCGGTACTTGTTGTTGAAATATTGTTCCCATGCCAGGATTTTTGTTGTAATTTCATTTATTTCCATGCCCTATTGTTTGTGATTGTTGTTTGGGTGAGGAAGAGAGTTAAAGCACAAAGAGTGATGTTGTGCATTGTTTTTGTAAGGAGAGAGTGCAAAGCACGAATGATGATGCCGTGTATGATTGTGAGGAAAGAGTGTAAAGCACGAAGGGTGATGCTATGCCACACGATGTACCATTCTGTGCCAATTATATTGATTATATGGTGAATAAAGAGAGTAAAAGCACGAAGGGTGATGTAGTGCATAATTTTTATTACATGATTGCTTTGGTGAGGATGAGAGTAAAAATACGAAAGATTAATGACGTGCATTCATTGATTTCTGGTTCCTTGTTGACATTTGAGATATATTGTTTCTTTCATTTACTTGTTGTATTTTATTTGTAATTGATATCTGAAGAGAGAGAATGCATGAGTAAGATCTCATATGCTAGTGCAGTGGGAGCTATCATGTATACCATGATATGTACAAGTCCTGATGTGGCTTACGCACTTAGAGTGACTATCCGCTATCAGGCAAATCCTGGTGAGGAACATTGGAAGGTGATGAAGACCAATCTTAAGAACTTAAGAAAGCCCAAAGACCAATTCCTCATCTTTGGAGATTCTGAGTTGAAACTTGAAGGTTATACTGATGCAAGTTTCTCTTCAGATAGAGATGATAACAAATCCATTTATGGTTATGTGTTCACCTTAAATGGTGGTGCAGTGAGTTGCGGTAGCTAATTTAGTGACTAAAGCGGAATATATAGTAGCTAGTGAAGCTACTAAGGAAGCTGTATGGATGAAAAAGTTCTTACAAGAACTTGGTGTGTTTCCTTTAATAGAAGGTGTAGTTCTATTGTTGTGTGACAACACTGGAGCCATTGCTCAAGCACATAACCAAGATCACACCAAAAGTCCAAACACTTTCTGTGAAGGTATCACTTGATAAGAGAAATCGTTAAACGTGGAGACACGTTGAGATTCAAAAGATTGATGGAAAGAAAAATATTGCAAACCCATTCACTAAAGCTCTTGGAGCAAATCAATTTGGCAAGAAAAAGCGGAAATTTGGAATGAAGTACAAGAGCTATTGGCTCTAGTGCAAGTGGGAGATTGTGAGGGATATAGTAGATATGCCCTAGATCCATTATCATATTTGATGATTTGAACATATTTTGTGAATGTCATTTGATATAAAAACATATGGCGTTCTTTTTATCATAGTTATTATTAATTATTTGATTAATTTTATAAGGTCCTTGATTAAATTTTGAGATTTGTTATCATGATAGAGATCATGATAATGAGAGAAAAGTCTCTTTCAATTTCATCTGAATTTGTTCTTGATCGTAGGATTATTAATCTAGACATTAGTAATCCGGTTAGATCAATATTTATGTGATCGTCTTTATAGGATAAAGATTAGTTGATCTCATTAACTAAATCACATAGATAAACGATGCATATAGAGATATGATCATTGAACCTACTCATTGGATAAACAATCAATAGGATATTCTCTTGAAGAATGTGATGTAAGAATTTTCTTTGACTTGAGATCATCATAGTAATTTATAAATTATTTATTGTACTTTGATACCAGACACCTATGACCCTAGGGCGATAGTTGAAAGGATATTGGGTACGATTGAATACTTGTATAATTAGTGATTGATCAAGATGGAATCTGTCAACTCTTGGTAATGAGTTTAAGCTCCATGTTGTCATGAATTATAAACGACCAAATTAAGACCTTGGCCGGGGCAATTGAATGAAAGAAGAAATGATTTTCTTAGGTCATTCAATAGTAGATTATATTTGACATGAACACATAGTTGATCGCCTATTAGGATTTGACAGTTGAATCATATCCTAGGGTGATCCAAAGCTATAAGGACAGAAGGAATTACTATATTATTCTTCTACTGGTTTGTGAGAGTAAATTGTATACTTCATTCTATCCAGCCGTTAAGAAGTGTTGCTAGACGCCACCCTTAATTAGTATACTGATGTGATCAACGTACTACCAGCTTAGTATTGAACATGTGGTGTCACACACTAACGAGTGTTCTGATCTTTGCTAAATGATTAATTAAATTATTTGATAATTAAATTAAAGAATTTAATTAGTCAAATAAATTTAGTTCTTAGTTCAAATGAATATTTATTATATTTTTTGCTAGCACAGAGATTATAATTAATATTGTGAACGAATTGAAATTTCTATTTTAGAATAGAAAAGAAAATTATTTCTTTTGGTTAAAATATATATATGATATATATTTGATAGTTATAATTGATATCTATATATAGGAGATATTAATAAAATATCCAATTTGGAATTAGATTGTAAATCCCATAAGAGATGCCGACTATATGAAGTCATTGGTTATGGAATTTGAACTTTGCAAAATATTAAATAATGACTTACAAAAAATCCAATATTGAATTGGATTTGGTATTATTATAATTCCAACTTTGACGTTGGACTACATGGAAAGTCCAAGTAGAATTTGGTAGAATCAGCCCCATTAAGAATGGGTTACCGATTTTTTATTTAGAAATTAAACTTTCATTCCAAAAAGAAAACCAATACCTTAACCATTACTTAAACTAATAGGAAAACATTCCTATGAAAGAAAACCTATTCCTAGTCACATTAATTCTTGAGAAAAAAACCACTTTGTAAAAGTGAGAATACAATACAAAGTCAAGAGAGAAAATACATTTGCAAGAAAAGCGTTTCTTGTTCTTCTACCTTTGAGTTGAGATTTTTGAGAAAATTTTCAACACAATATTTCGTTCAATTTGTTCGTGGGTTTCATTGATCAAAGAGTTGATAGCAAGGATCGGTCTCGGTGTGGATACGCATAGAGTCTTCGCACTATCGAAGAAATTTTGAAACGAGACTCTCTTCACTGGGTACGTCTTAGATCCGATCTTTGACATGTAAATAAATTTAAACACGAAAAAAATCTACCTGAGATTTTTATTGTCTTCCACTGCGTGTTAGAAACACTTATACGCAATCCTTCAGTGGTATCAGCGCCGTGGTTTATTGTGTCTCAAATTTATTTATGAAATATTTTAATATTATATTTGAAGAGTTCAAACCATAATACATGTGTCTTGTGCAATAGTCAAATCGTTTGAATGTTGATATTATATTGTGGATAAAATATGCATTCATATAACTATTGAGATAGTTCATAACTTGAATTTTTGAAATTTTGTATTAGATAGAATATGAATCTTTACATGAATCTATGGTTATTTTTAATTGTTATTAGTTCATGAGTCGTTAATTAATAATAATATTCTAGCATGAATTCTTTTTATTTGATATATAACATAAACATGTTAGAGGATGTTAAATTTCATTTTTATGTCATGTGCTTGTTCATTACATAATTTTGAATTATTTATTGCATGTGATGTAAATTAATTTAGGACTAAGCATGTAGACTACTTGAACTAAATTCACATGCTATAAAAGATTTGATCTTCATGTTATTAAAAATTATTTTAGTAACAATTCCCTCTTACTAAAATTTGAGTTCTTAAATAATAAAATATAAGATATTTTATTATAGAGCCATCCATCAAGGTAAACAATTTTACTTATTTCTTGTTTATAAGGAGCGGTCTGTCTACCAGTAGATTATAGTTCGAGAATATGTTAAAATTATTTATTGCATTAGATGTATGGATTGAAAGAATTATTCAATTTTACACTAGATGCCTGGACTACCTGGGGAAGTATACAATTTAATAAGTTCTTTGCTATCAAGATGGTTGAACTCAACTATGCTAATAGGATCGACCTGACCACCAGGGGACTATTTGACATAGCTATTTAAAGAAATTGTATGGGAAAACAATTGGTAAGCGTACCTACCTTTAAAATATATGTGAGAAACGACTTGACTTCCAAGGGGCTCACACATATTGTTGATGTATTTCTTTATTCCACTAACAGAAATAAAGATTTCTTAAACTATAATGAGGGTAATAGTTTAAAATAATTAGTGAAAATATCATTTAGATAAAAGTCCATGTCTTTATGATATTTGTAAATATGTTCTTATATTATTGCCTTTTCTTTTCTATATTTTAGATTTCTCAATATGTTCGTTATATCACTGCGTGAAATACTTGAGACCAACAAATTGGTAGGACCAAACTTTGATGACTGGTATAGAAATTTGAGAATTATTCTCATGCATGAAAAGCTCATTGATGTGATCGATAAGCCTGCAAAGATAATCCCACTAGAGAATGATGTTCAAGGCACCGAGCTTTATCAAAAACACTTAGAAGAATGCCTTGCTATTAAACACATCATTCTCGCTTCTATGAGTTCTGAACTCTAGAGGATACATCAGAATATGGATTCAAATGCTATCATTGAATATCTTAAGAAGATTTTTGATACACAGTTGGACATTGAAAACTCTCTAGTTGGGCCCCTTGTCAATATGATTGTTCTTACCGAAGAACATGAGAAGTTGGGGTACAAGCTTGGCAAAGAACTTTTTGAAGATTTGATCTTACAGTCAATATATGATGTTGAATGTTTTCACTGTAAGAAGAAAGGGCACTGGAAGAGAAGCTTCAACGAGTATCTTGCAACTCTAAAGGACAAGAAACAAGGTGAGACATTAATGAAAAATATTTTCAAGGTTTCCTTAGCTACTACTAATTCTTCACTGTGGGTATTAGATACTGTAGTGGTTATAAAATCCGTAATATGTTGCAAGGGTTTAAGATAAGTAGGAGGCTAAAGAAATGAGAAGTTAATCTACAAGTTAGAAATGGTGAAACAGTTGCGGCCATAGCTGTAGGATCAATTTCTTTAATAATGCCTACGGACAAAGTACTTATGTTGGATGATTGTTATTACATTCCTAAATTTGTTTCGAATATAATTTCAGCTTCTATGTTAGACAATCATGGTTTTTACATTAATATAGGCCATGGTATTTTCTCTATTTATTATAGTGATAATTTATATGTGAATAACTATCTCCAACATGATGTTTATGTCTTACCTAATGTGAATGCTAATTCGATTATGCATGTTTCAAGTCTTAAGAGGAAAAGAGATGATCAAGTAAATCATGCATACCTTTGGCATTGTAGGCTTGGTCATATTGGAGAGAAAAGAATTAACATGTTGTACAAGTAAGGGTACCTTGACAAGTATGATTTTGAATCATATCCAACTTGTGAATCTTGTCTCAAAGTAAAAATGACCAAATCTTCATTTCTTGAAGTGGAGAAAGAGCTTCTGACTTATTGGGACTAATTCATACAGATGTTTGTCTGCCCATGAAAATTCAAGCTAGAGGTGGATATTCTTACTTCATCACCTTCACTAATGATATATCAAGATATGAATTTGTGAATCTTATAAAACATAAGTCTGAATCTTTTAAAATATTCAAAAGGTTCCGTTGTGAAGTTGAGAAGCAGACTAGTAAAAGTATCAAAGTACTAAGGTCTGATAGAGGTGGAGAATATCTTAGTGAAGATTTTACCAGATGTCTCAAAGAGAATGGGATTCTCTCATAGTGGACGCCTCCAAGAACACACAACATGATGGTGTGTCTGAAAGGAGAAATCGAACCTTATTAGATATGGTGAGATCTATGATGGGGTTCACTTGTCACGACCCAAAATCCACTATGGGTCGTGGTGGCGCCGGACTCCGCTGTCAGACCAGCTAACTCAAATACTAAATTAAATCTCATTTTAACACTTTTGAAATTCAGGATTTTTCCTTCATTATTTAGAAATTTTAAAGAATATAGTCTCAAATCAAATTTAAAAGTTAAGCAATTAATACAATACTTCGAACCATCCCAGAACCCGATGTCACAATTACATGAGCATCTACTGATAAGAGAAATAAAATACAACATCCGGCCGAAATACAGTGGACGGAAAGTAAATACAGTACACTTGAAGGGACTACTCAAGCTACGGCCGTCTCGAATGATGCAGCTCAACTAGTCCCAGAATCCTCCATGCTGTTATGCCCAGCAGGCCACTGGAGTTGCAAATACCTGTGCAACAAAATGCACAGCAAGTGTAGTATGAGTACAAAAACAACATGTACCCAATGAGTATCCCGCCTAATCCCGAAGGAGTAGAACGAGATGGTCAACTTTGACACTTACTAATGGTCCAATAATAATATACTAAAACGGGAGGAATTCATGGATTTATATGGCATGCTCTAGTTCAGAAAGTTATAAAACAAGTAAACACCTTTAATAATTAGCGAAGGATTTTCAGGATTTCTTTTCTTTTATCTTCAGTACTTCATGCCAGGCCAAAAAGGCAATAACTACATCAAGTACTTCAAGTAAGTAACATAAACATGCGCATATCATGCCGAGGCGACGGCCCGATCCAACAGAAATGTAAATTGTGCACTACCGAGGGTCGAACGGCTTGAACCAATAGATGCATCTATTTTCCCCGCTCGCGAATCATCCATGCGACGCGGTCAACATAAAGTAAGCAAATACCGTGCTCGCGAATCATCCATGCGATGCAGTCAACATAAAGTAGATAAATACCCTGCTCGTGAATCATCTGTGCGACACAGGTACACACAGGAATACATGCTCAAATAGTCAAATTCAGAATTTTCGGGAAACATTTTATAAATAAAAACCAAATCCTCTTTTAACAAGTTAAGAAAATAAAGTTTAATCCTTTTTGAAATTCATTTACTAGTTCAATTTGATTTTTACAATTCAAATGTCAATACGATTGCAAATATCCCAAGTATAGCATGCTTTTGGGTCCTAGACTACCCGGACAATAGCATAATAGTAGCTAAGCACGGACTCTCGTCAACTCGTACGTACGTAGCCCCCTAAAAATAGGAGCACATAACCAATTAACTCACCTAAGGGGTAATTTCCCCCTTACAAGATTGGAAAGAAGACTCACCTCGCTCTGAAGATCCACAACCGGCATTCTACATTCTTCCGATGACTTGCACCAACGCACAATGCTCCAAAACTAGCCAACGATCATATAAATCCATTAATATATGCTCGATCATACTTTAAAACCCAATTTATAACAATTTCTATCCCCCAACGAAAAGTTAACAAAAATGCCCTCGGGCCCACGTGCCCGGAATCCAAAATTTCTCAAAGATAACGTTTTCCCATGACCTTAGGAACTAAAATATATAATTTTCTCTTAATTCCATACTCAAAATCGTGGTCAAATTCCAAGAACACAATATTTCTAGGTCTTCCTCTAACCTTCAATTTTCTACCCATTTTCATACTAAAATCCATACATAATTAATGTATTTAACTCATAATAGGTAGAAATAACTTACCTTAACATTGTTGATGAAGATCCTCTCTTGAATCCTCCCAAAAATCGCCGAAGCCATGAAAAATGAGAGAAATGAATGAAAACCCCGATTTAAAACAAGTCTCTGCCTTCACTTGTTTCTGCTTCTACGAAAATTTTACCGCTTTTGCGGATATCTTGCTTTTTCTGCGGCTCCCATCCACTCCAGGACTTCCGCTTCTGCGGTTCTCCACATCGCAGGTACGATCCGCTTCTGCGGAAACCAAACCACATCTGGGGATCCCTACAGCTCCACCAAAACCACTTATGTGGTCCCCCCTTCGCACACGCAATACCGCTTCTGCAGTCCCCATTTCCGCAGAAGCGGAAATACGAGAAGCAGCAGCTTTAGCTCTCCTTCAAACTCTGGATTTGATCCGTTAGCCACCCGAAATACACCCGAGTCCCTCGGGACCCTAACCAGTTCTAAAACACACTATGGACTAGCTCGAGGCCTCAAATCATAACAAACAACACTAAAACCATGAATTACACCCCGATTCAAGCTTTATGAACGTTGAACTTTCCAACTTCTATTTCCGATGGTTAAACCTATCAAATCACGTCCGATTGACCTCAAATTTTACACACAAATCATATTCGACATTATGGACCTACTCTAATTTTCGGAATTGTATTGCGACCCCAATATCAAAAAGTCAACCTCCGGTCAAACTTCTCAAAAACCTTCAAATTCTAACTTTAGCCAAATTGCTCCAAAAGGACCTACGGACCTCGAAATTCACTTTCGATCTCTCTCCCGACTCCAGAATCACCATACGGAGCTACTCCCAATCTTGGAATCCCAAACAGAAATCGATAATGCTAAAATGCACTCCAAGCCAAACTTAAAAAATTCCTTCTAAAATGCTAACTTCCACAATAGGCGCCAAAACGCTCCCGGGTTATCCAAAACCCAATCCGGGCATATGCCCAAGTCCGAAATCATCATACGAACCTGCTGGAACCTTCAGATTCTGATTCTGAGGCTTTTTACTCAAAATTCCAATCCTAGTTCATTCTTTCAACTTTAAGCTTCTCAAATGAGAATTTTCATTTAAATTTAACTCTGATCTTCTTGAATTTAAATTCCGACCATGCAAACAAATCACAATACATGAAATAAAGCTCCTCATGGCCTCAGACTGCTGAACAATGCACTAGGGCTCAAAATGACCGGTCGGGTCATTACATTCTCTCCCACTTAAACATATGTTCGTCCTCGAACGTGCTGAGAACTATACTGACGTAGTCTGAAATTGATGTTTAACTTCTCATGCACCTCCCCGTGCTACCACAACTTAGCTGAGCACATTGGCTCAATTAATTCTAATAATATTCCCTTTTATTCAATCAAATAAGCCTTAGAGCCCAATTCCAATATTCGAAATTCTATGCCAGGCTTGTTTCCAGCATACGATCATTGTATCAATCACTATACGCTGTACTCAAACATGACCGCATAACTCTGCTGAATTCACACTTTGCATCACTTTACTCATATGACCAAAATAATATTTCTGTTTGAATTAATCAAAAATCCACGAATCTGATGCTCCAATTGCACCTCATGACCTACATAGTTCTTACTCTAACTATTACAATACCGCCACGACGGATGAGAGGCAGAAACTCATAATCAACTGTCGAGTCAACCAATCATTGAGTCTACACTTCTGACAAGAAACATCACCATATTCTGGACCAATTAATGATCTTTGCTCCTTTATATACTTCATATAATTAGATTGCACCGATCCTAAATCCCATAATCTCGTCTCACCTAGTACGAACTGCGCAGGCAATAAGCCCTCCCGGACATGATCAAAAGTCCCATATGATGTCACAATAGGCCAATAGGCTACCAATTAGGATGCGATACAAAAGGAAAAAGAAATCTGAAACGAAGTTCAAATACCAAAAAAAAACCGGATAACGGTCAGAAACACACTAAGTGTATAATACCATTCCCTAGGGAGACATATAACGCTATAATCCACAAACTCGGGCACAACTGGTGTGATACAAGATCTGAATCTCAAGAGCCATTCTGCTCCCATAACATCATCGCCACGCGGAACCTCAACGCATAATAATTTACCAAGCTGTCTCATGACTCATACGATGCAATACATCATTACCTGATGACAAAATGACACCCTAACTGTTCCTCCATAAGGAACGCTCGCCGAAACGAACACAACTGGCCTGATATAAAGCCCATTTCACATATAAATCAATCCACTGATCTCAAGCCGATTTATGATCGCACCAACTTGGCTAATAACCTTTCAAAGGTCCATAGTAACTTCCTTTTTGCCTCGTAACATGCAAGAACAACCGTCATAACCGGAGCAACGTTCTCAGTTCATAACCCAATAACAAAGTGCCCTCCGGGCCTAAATTCTAAGATTAATAATATTACCACAATCCTCATACTTGGTTTAAATACTTAGTCAATCAAGTGACTACACGTCACACTTATACAATTACCCCATGGGACATGCTCCCAAAATCTTCCGAAATAAATAACGGTCCGCACATCTACCACCGGACGTGCTAACGCTGAAAAGCGATCAAGATTCCTTAACCAGGATGCAAAGCTTTTCCACAAAACATCAATCTCAAGCGACGCTTAGTACAATACTAATTTACTCTAATCGTTCACCCTTTTCCTTGATATACGATAGAACACGATTTTTTTCATCATAACTCCGAAATCATTAACATTTTAACAATTCATCATGTACGAACTTTTCACTTAACTCAGTTCAGGAGATTCATAGAAACACACAGGTAAATTCCCATAACCGTAGAATATGCAAATCTGCAAGTAGTGGTCCAAGCCACCATAGTCCTTCCGGAATCTGCTTCCACATAACAAGACACAACAGTAGAATAGTTTAGAATGTTATAAATTACGGCGGTTGACAAACCTCACACGTACCGCCACAAATCAAACGCATAACTCGATCATGCTAAATGAACGGATCACAGACCCCAACATGCCAAATTCAAATATAGCTAATCAATTCCTTTCCCTCTGATTTATCCTTGATTGCTTTGGAAATAATACTAATTCTCTTCAACGCATAACATACTCCCTTTACACTCACCCCGAGTGACCTTGAATTATGAGACCATGTTGTCTCAAATCTCACTAATTATTTCACATTTCTCAAATGCTACACCACAAGGTAACACATCATAGAACATTTTGGTCACCTTCTCATAAGCTGCTACAAAGCTTGATTCTTAGTTGTACTTATAGGCTTGAAATCGTTGAGCACCACACTTTAACTTCTGAAATCACTAGAACCATTATTGAGAACCTCCTGCTCTGACTTGGTCCCAAATATAATTCACTCCATAATTCTTATAACACATGAATACTCTTTCGGCGAAGCACCCGGCAAAATCACTTTCTTTGAAACCTGTATCTATACCTGGCATAAATCTTGAACCTTTTTCCCAGTTCAAACATGAGCCAAGAAGGCTAACCATAGCACATCCTTAATAATTCCTCCGCTTAATTTACTACATATGGTCTTTTCTCGTAGCTGGATTAATCCACCAATATGCTAATAACCAGAAATCACGCAAGTAGTTAATCATACAGCCAAATCATAAATGGTGGGACTCTCCCACTTAGCTTGAAGCCATCATTTCACCATTCTTGAGTTCGCTCGAACTTTTTACCTCTTATTGACTTAACCTCGCGCTACAAATTATCAAAATCTCTCGGGATCTTTCTGTAAATCCCCATCTTTCATATTCTGAATCATTAACCACATTTGCATGACCGATCTCTTTGTTGAAAACCAATATAATTCTTTGCAGAAGCTTCGCCAACCACGCGATTGCTAACCTGCTCACAGGGAATAACCTACCTAGGGGAATCACCTCCCGACATCTTTCCACGGCGCTACACGGGGTACATTCACTATGACACCAATAGCCCATCCTGAGTCCGAGCTCACCTTCTAGTTGCAAAAGTCCATTCACCCCTCACGGATATCAATTAAATGAGCGGCAACATCCTTCTAAATTCAGGGTTATGCTGCACCCTCCTCCATTTCAAGCAGCTCCTTTCTGCCATATCAATCTTCTGCCGCATAATAGCCCATACTTCACATCATACCCGCAGGATTCAATCACCAACCATGAAAATACCCAATTCGATCCAAACTCTCTTTAAGGTGCATAGTCATCCTACTACCAAGCCCATATGAAACCCTCGCCGCTCTCCCACTTTGGCGGAACTCATATCCTTAATCGGTCACTTGACCTTGCTTCTCATACTTCGCCTTCTAGAAATTTTAAACATCGCCTGTCACTTCCAACATGTCCTTCCTCATAATTTGCTGCTCAATTGTAGCCTCAAATAAAATCTATCTTCGTGGCACTTGAACCCACCATTGCTACTAACTTTAAACCTTTCCAAAGGTCATCTTTATCGATCCGCCAATGTTAGGAAATTCTGATTCGATATTAAATTACCGCACCATGCGATATCTGACAGCTGAATCTCCAATACTATTTCACAATATCTTGCCATAAAGGTGAATTGTAGCAGATCATAACATCAGCACCTAGTACTTCAATCAGAACTATGACACCCCATCATAGAATAAAAGTTCCACCACGCTTGCAAACACCAAGTCTCATTACTTTGACTAGCCCACATCTGACCATTCTTAGTCCGTCAGCATTCCCCCTTGACGAGAATAAAATACTGAATCCCTTGATTACACAATGAGTAAACCTCCCTTCAATTAATTTGTTGCTCCGACACATGGGCAAACACCCTACCATCCCAACAACATTGCGGAATAATCGCTCATAAGAATCATGGTAACCTGTGCCTAGCCTCAAGGCTCCTAGAAGTCCTGTTACTGAGCCGAAACAATATAATATCCCTCCATAATGCGACTACAATAGTCCAATCAACTATACCGGTAAAATCATCCCACACCACATTGGTAGTGCCATTACAATCCTTCAAATTCTCGATTTATAACAAGCGCTTGCGTCGCGTAAGATTGAGTGGGAAGGAATCAAAGGCATAAGCCTCAAAGGAATCGAACCGCACGATAAGGAAATCAAGAAGAGAAATACTCCTAACAGTCCTGCAGCCTCCCGAGGATAAGTACAGACGTCTCCGTACCAATCCACGAGACTCTACTAGACTTGGTCATGACTCGTGCGACCGACGGGAACCTTGTGCTCTGATACCATGTTGTCACGACCCAAAATCCACTAAGGCTCGTGGTGGCGCCGGACTCCACTGTCAGACCAGCCAACTCATATACTAAATTAAATCTCGGTTTAACGCTTTAGAAATCCAGAATTTTCCTTCATTATTTAGAAATTTTAAATAATATAGTCTCAAATCAAATTTAGGAGTTAAGAAATTAATACAATAATTCGAACCATCCCAGAACCCGGTGTCACGAGTGCATGAGCATCTACTGATAAGAGAAATAAATTATAACATCCATCCGAAATACAGTGGATGGAAAGTAAATACAATACACTTGAAAGGACTACTCTACCTGCGGCCGTCTCGAATGATGCAGCTCACCTAGTCCTAGAATCCTCCGTGTTGCTATGCCCAGAAGGCACTAGAGTTGCAAATACTTGTGCATCAAAATGCACAACAAGTGTAGTATGAGCACAAAAACAACGTGTACCCAATGAGTATCCCGCCTAATACCGAAGTTGTAGAGACGAGATGGTCAACTTTGAAACTTACTAATGGTCCAATAATAATATACTAAAATGTGAGGAATTCATGGATTTATATGGTATGCTCTAGTTCACAAAGCTGTAAAACATGTAAACACCTTTAATAATTAGCAAAGGATTTTTAGGATTTCTTTTCTTTTTTCTTCAATAATTCATGTCAGGCCAAAAAGGCAATAAATACATCAAGTACTTCAAGTAAGTAACATAAACATGCACATATCATGCCGAGGCGAACGACCCGTTCCAACAGAAATGTAAATTGTGCAATGTCGAGGGTCGAACGGCTCGAACCAATAGATGCATCTATTTTCCCCGCTCGCGAATCATCCATGAGACCCGGTCAACATAAAGTAAAAAAATACCTTTCTCGCGAATCATCCATGCGACGCAGTCAACATAAAGTAGACAAATACCATGCTCGAAAATCATCCGTGCGATGCAGGTACACACAGGAATACATGCTCAACCAGTCAAATTCAAAATTTTCGGGAAACATTTTATCAAATAAAAGCCAAAACCTCTTTTAACAAGATAAGAAATAAATTTTAATCCTTTTTGAAATTCATTTAATAGTTCAATTTGATTTTTACAATTCAAATGTCAATAAGATTGCAAATATTCCAAGTATTCGGTCCTATACTACCTGGACAGTAGCATAATAATAGCTACGCACAGACTCTCCTCACCTCGTGCGTACATAGCCCAACACAAATAGGAGCACATAACTAATTAACTCACCTAAGGGGTAATTTCCCCCTCACAAGATTAGAAAGGAGACTCACCTCGCTCCGAAGATCCGTAACCGGCATTCTACATTCTTCCGAAGACTTGCACCAACACAAAATGCTCCAAAACTAGACAACGATTATACAAATCCATTAGTATATGCTCGATTATACTTTACAACCCCATTTATAACAATTTCTAACCCCGAACGAAAAGTTGACAAAAATGCCCTCAGGCCCACGTGCCCGGAATCCAAAATTTCTCGAAGATAAAGTTTGACCATGACCTTAGGAACTCAAATATATAATTTCCTCTTAATTCCGTGCTCAAAATCGTGGTCAAATTCCAAGAACACAATATTTCTAGGTCTTCCTCTAACCCTAAATTATTTACCCATTTTCATACTAAAATCCATACATAATTAATGTATTTAACTCATAATAGTTAGAAATAACTTACCTTAACATTGTTAATGAATATCCTCTCTTGAATCCTCCCAAAAATCGGCAAAGCCATGAAAAATGCGAGAAATGAAGCAAAACCCCAATTTAAAACAAGTCTCTGCCTTCAGTCATTTCTACTTCTATGGAAATTTTACCACTTAAGTGGTTCCGCTTTTGCGGATATCTTGCCACTTCTGCGGCTCCCATCCACGTCCAGGCCTTTCGCTTCTGCGGTTCTGCACATCTCAGGTGCGGTCCACTTCTGCGGAAACCCAACTGCATCTGCGGATCCTTGTAGCTCCAACCAAAACCGCTTCTGTGGTCCCCTCTTCGCACCCACGATACCGCTGCTGTGGTCCCCATTTTCGCAGAAGCAGCAGCTTCAGCACTCCTTCAAACTCCGGATTTGATCCCTTAGCCACCCGAAATACACCCTAGGCCCTCGGGACCCCAACCAGTCCTAAAACACAATACGGACTTGCTCGAGGCTCAAATCATAACAAACAACGCTAAAACCATGAATTACACCCCGATTCAAGCTTTATGAACTTTGAACTTTCCAACTTCTATTTCCAATGTTTAAACCTATCAAATCACGTCCGATTGACCTCAAATTTTACACACAAATCATAATCAACATTACGGACCTACTCCAACTTTCGGAATTGAATTGCGACCCTGATATCAAAAAGTTAACCTCCGGTAAAACTTCTCAAAAACCTTCAAATTCTAACATTAGCCAAAGTGCTCCAAAAGGACATATGGACCTCCGAATTCACTTCTGATCACACTACCGACTCCAGAATCACCATACAGAGCTACTCATAGTCTCGGAATCCCAAACAAACATCGATAACGCTGAAATGCACTCCAAGTCAAACTTAAGAAATTCCTTCTAAAATGCTAACTTCCACAATAGGCACCAAAACGCTCCCGAGTTATCCAAAACCCAATCCAGGCATACGCCCAAGTCCGAAATTATCATACTAACCTGCTGGAACCTTCAGATCATGATTCGAGGTTGTTTACTCAAATTTCCAATCCTAGTTCATTCTTTCAACTTTAAGCTTCTCAAATGAGAACTGTCATTTAAATTTAACTCCGGTCTTCCTGAATTTAAATTCCGACCATGCAAATAAGTCACAATACCTAAAATTAAGCTGCTTATGGCCTCAGACTACTGAACAACACGCTAGGGCTCAAAACGACCGGCTGGGTCGTTACATCACTAATCTTCCAATAAATTTATGGGGATATGCTTTCGAAGCAGCAACATACTTACTTAATAAAGTTCCCACTAAGTTAGTATCTAAAATACCATATGAGATATGAAAAGATATAAGCCTAACCTTTAACATATTAAAGTTTGGGGTTGTCCAGCTTATGTTAAGAGACTACAGTCTGATAAACTTGACTCATGATCTGATAAGTGTAGGTTCATTAGGTATCCTAAGGAAACAATGGGATATTATTTCTATCACCCTTATGACCGTAAAGTGTTTGTGGCCAGAGGAGAAACCTTTTTGGAAAGTGAATTTCTTTTAGAAGGAAACTATGATGGAGAAATAGAACTTGATGAAGTTCAAGAAACTAATGAATTAACACAAAATAAAGATCATGAGACCCAAGCTGAAGAACCTTTATTGGATGTTTTGAAGGTTCCAAGGAAGTTTCCATCTTCAACGGTTGAAGTTCAAGAACTAAATGAAGTTCAAGAACAGGTTATTGAACCAGTTCCAAACCAAATTGAACAATAAACAAATCCAACACAAGGTGAGCGGGTTGTACAAGTACCTCTTAGAAGGTCTACACGAGAACGTCATGTATCATATGAAGTTGATCACAATGATGATGACCCTAAGACCTATGAAGAGCCTATACAAAGTTCCGATTATTAGAAATGGCAAAAGTCCATGGAATCCGAAATGGAATCCATGAAGGAAAATAAAGTATGGACTTTAGTTGAACATTCAAAGGACATAAAACCTATAGGCTGTAAATGGGTTTTTAAGAAAAAGATTGGAGCATACGGAAAGGTGGTTACCTACAAAGCCCGTCTTGTTGCCAAGAGATATTGTCAGAAAGAAGGAGTCGATTATAACGAGACTTTCTCCCCCATGGGAATACTCCAATCTATTGGGATTTTGCTTACTATAGCAGCATACTATGATTATGAAATATGGCAAATGGATGTGAAAACAACTTTCCTTACTGGTGAGCTAGAAGAGGATGTGTGCATGACATAACCTGAAGGTTTCACATCTTCGTCTGATCATAATAAAATTTGTAATATACAAAGATCCATTTATGGACTAAAGCAAGCTTTTCGAAGTTGGAATATTCGATTTAACAAGACAATGGAAAAGTTCAATTTTGTTAGATGTGAAGAAGAACCTTGTTTGTACAAAAAGGTTAGTGGGAGCACAATTATACTCCTAGTATTGTATGTTGATGATATATTTCTCATAGGGAATGACATACCGGCATTACCAAGATTTGTCTATCTTAACAGTTCTCCATGAAAGACTTGGGAGAAGTAGCTTATATATTAGGAATAAAGATCTATAAAGATAGATCTAGGAAGCTGCTTGGACTGTTCCAGTCGTTGTACATTGATACCATCTTAAAAAGGAATAATACGAATAATTCCAAAAAAAGGCTATCTACCTATAAGCACTGGAATTACTCTCAGTAGGGAGGATTGTCCTAAAACACCTGAAGAGAGAGAATGCATGAGTAGGATCCCATAAGCTAGTGCTGTGGGAGCTATCATGTATACCATGATATGTACACGTCCTAATGTGGGTTATGCACTTAGAGTGACTATCCGCTATCTGGAAAATCCTGGTGAGGAACATTGGAAGGTGGTAAAGACCAGTCTTAAGTACTTAAGAAGGACCAAAGACCAATTCCTCATCTATGGAAATTCTGAGTTGAAACTTGAAGATTATACTGATGCAAGTTTCTGGTTATATGTTCACCTTAAATGGTGGCGCGGTGAGTTGCAGTAGCTGATTCAGTGACTAAAACGGAATATAGAGTAGAGAGTGAAGCTAATAAGGAAATTGTATATATGAAAAAGTTCTTACCAAAACTTGGAGTGGTTCCTTCAATAGAAGGTGAAGTTCTATTTTTGTGTGACAACACAGCAGCCACTGCTCAAGCACAGAACCAAGATCACACCAAAAGTCCAAACACTTTCTTTGAAGATATCACTTTATAAGATAAATCGTTAAACGTGGAGACGTTGAGATTCAAAAGGTTAATGGAAAGAAAGATATTTCAAACCCATTCACTAAAGCTCTTGGCGCAAATGAGTTTGGCAAGAACAAGTGGAAATTGGGAATAAAGTACAAGAGCTATTGGCTCTAGTGCAAGTGGGAGATTGTTAGGGATATAGTAGATATGCCTAGATCCAATATAACATTTGATGATTTGAACATATTTTGTGAACGTCATTTGATATAAAAATATATGGCATTCTTTTTATCATAGTTATTATTAATTATTTGATTAATTTGATAAGGTACTTGACAAATTTTTGAGATTTGTAATCGTGATAGAGATCATGATAATGAGAGAAAAGTCTCCTACAATTTAATCTGAATTTGTTCTTGATCGTAGGATTATTAATCTGGACATTAGTAATTCGATTAGATCAATATTTATGTGATCTTCTTTATGGGATAAAGATTAGTTGAACTCATTAACTAAATCACAGAGATCGATGATGTATATAGAGATATGATCAATGAACTGACTCATTGGATAATTCCTAATGGTTTAAATTACCATAAACAATCAATAGGATATTCTCTTGAAGAATGTGATGTAAGAATTTTCTTTGACCTGAGATCATCATAGTAATTGATAAGTTATTTGTTATGCTTTGATACCAGACAACTATGGCCCTAAGGCGATAGTTGAAAGGATATTGGGTACGATTGAATACTTGTAGAATTAGTGATTGATCAAGATGGAATCTGTCAACTCTTGGTAATAAGTTTAAGCTCCATATTGTTAGGAATTATAAACGATCAAATTAAGACCTTGGCCAGGGCAATTGAATGAAAGAAGAAATGTGTTTCTTAGGTCATTCAATGGTCGATTATATTTGACATGAACACATAGTTGGTCGCCTATTAGGATTTGACAGTTGAACCATATCCTAGGGTGATCAAGAGCTATAAGGACAGAAGGAATTACTACATTATTCTTCTACTTATTCGTGAAAGTAAATTGTATACTTCATTCTATCCGGTCGTTAAGGAGTGTTGCTAGACACCAACCTTGATTAGTATACTGATGTGATCAATTTACTACCGGCTTAGTATTGAACATATGGGGTCGCACGAGTATTCTGATCTTTGTTAAAGGATTAATTAAATTATTTGATAATTAAATTAAAGAATTTAATTAGTCAAATAAATTTATTTATTAGTTAAAATGAAATATTATTATAATTTTTGCTAGCACAAAGAATATAATTAATATTGTGAACGAATTGAAATTTCTATTTTGGAATAGAAAAGAAAATTATTTCTCTTGGTTGAAATATATATATAATATATATTTGATAGTTGTAATTGATATCTATATATAGGAGATATTAATAAAATATCCAATTTGGAATTGGATTGTAAATCCCATAAGAGATGCCGACTATATGAAGTCATTGGTTATATAATTTGAACTTTGCAAAATATTAAATAATGACTTATAAGAAAATCCAATATTGAATTGGATATGGTATTATTACAATTCCAACTTGGACGTTGGACTACATGGAATGTCCAAGTAGAATTCGGCAGAATCAACCCTATTAAGAATGGGTTACCGATTTTTTATTTAGAAATTAAACTTTCATTCCAAAAAGAAAATCAATACCTTAACCTATGACGACCCAAAGGGTCATCACCAGTTTTCTCATTTATTTCGTGCTTCTGAGGCCCTGAAAACCTCATTTTTAGCTGCCTCGATTTACGTGCACAGTCCGGGCATATAGTCGAAAAGCTTAAATATGAATTATGTGAAACATTTGATGAATTTTGATATTAATATGACTAAAGTTGACTTTGGTCAATATTTTGGGTAAACGGACCCGGACCTGTGATTTGATGGTCTCGGAGGGTCCGTACAAAAATATGGGACTCGAGCGTATGTGCGGAATCGATATCCGAGGTCCCAAGCCCAAGAAATGAATTTTTGAAAGAAATTGCTTTTCTAAAATGAATATAAAAATTTGAAATGAAAATAAATTAGAAAGTATTGGTATCGGGCCCGTATTTTGGTTACGGTGCTCGGTACAGGTCTTATATATGATTTAAGATATTTTTATGTAATTTGATCGAAATCAGATGTCATTTG
Organism: Nicotiana glauca; assembly: GCA_026770625.1. Classification (NCBI taxonomy): domain Eukaryota; kingdom Viridiplantae; phylum Streptophyta; class Magnoliopsida; order Solanales; family Solanaceae; genus Nicotiana; species Nicotiana glauca. The sequence goes on from MU676048.1 coordinate 122,645, forward strand.
ACGTGTTTCGGACCTAAATATCTAAAATGGGAAGTTTAAGAAGTTGGAATGAAAAGTGGTGATTTTAAGGTTTGATTCCTCGTTTATGATGTTGTTTTAGCGATTTGATCGCATGTTTAAGTTTGTAGGGTGCAGTTGAGTTAGTGTGTGTGATTGGTTCGGAGCCTCGAGGGCTCGGGAGTATTTTCGGAGGTGTTCAGGGTTGTTTTAGAACTTTGTGAAATTGCAGAAAAATCTGCAACAGGTGCCCAAGTGAATCCTTCTTCGCGTTTGCACTCTCCCTCACGCGTTCGCGATGCTTCATTTTTGTTCCTTCACCGCATTCGCATCACTAGTTTGCGTTTGCGTAGAGTTATAGAACTCTGAGGGTCCAGCCCACTTTTCTTCTTCGCATTCGCGATGACTGGACCGCGTTCGCGTAGGTCCCCAGCCCCTTCCCATCGCGTTCGTGTACAGGCTAACACGTTCGCGTAGGCTAATTCCCTGGAACCCCCCCCCCATCTTTCTCTTCGTGTTTGCATCCTTCTCATCGTGAACACGATGGTCTATTGAGTCAAACCTTCGCGAACGCGACCTTGCTCCCGCGAACGCAAAGAGTAATTTTGCCCAGTTATTTAAAATGTCCAAAACAGAACAGTGACGGAAAATTTTCATCAAGTACACTAACCGTTTCTTCTCCAAAGCTTCTAGGCGATTTTTAGAGCATTTCTTCGTCAAAGCTTCTCAAGTAAGAATTTTTTAACTAATTTTTTTCATTTTCTATCATCATCTATTGAAATCCTAGACCTAAAACATGTAATTTAGGGTAGAAATTGGGGGAAATGGATAGAGTTAGGGTTTTCTATATTTTCTTGATATAGACCTCGTTTTGGGGTCTAATGTGAAAATAAATTATATAGTCGGGCTCGTGGGTGAATGGGGGATTTAATTTTTGTCCGAACCTCGTATTTTGGCCAAGCGGGACCGGGGGCAATTTTGGAATTTTTGGGAAGAAAGCTTGGAAATCTATATGTAGGCATTGGTTTTGATTTGATTAGCCTATATTGATATTATGAAGTCCTTATTGTATAGATTTGATTGAGTTGGAACCGAATTCGAAAGGGAAAGCGGTCGTTGTGGATTGATTTGGCCGTGGAAGTTGAGATAAGTATTTGGTCTAACTTTGACTTGAGAGAATAGGAGTAGAGTCTTATTTTCTTATTGCTATTTGTCGAGTACAGTGTATAGGCATGGTGATAAGTATCTATACACTGGTGTCGAGCATGACCGTGAGCCCTGAATTGCTAAATTATCGAATCCTTAATTGTTGTTTATGAGGACTTGGTTGGAAATCTTTAAACACTGAGCCGGTAATTGTTGAGACTGAGCATTGATTTAAATGTGTTAAGTAGAAATTGAATAAGTTTGGTTATAGCTGATCTCCCTTGCCGGGATAGTTTATTATATTATCTTGTTCCCTTGCCGGGATTATTTTGTGTATTGTGTTGAAAGAAATGGGATCGTGTGGCACGCCGACCACGTGATATTATGAATGGGTTCAAGTGGTACGCCTACCACGTGATATTATGAAATGGGAGCGAGTAGTACGCCTACCACGTAATATTATGAAATGGGATTGAGTGGTACGCCTACCACGTGATATTATGAAATGGGAGTGTGTAGTATGCCTACCACGTGATATTATGAAATGGGATAGAGTGGTACCCCTACCACGTGATATTGTAAAATGGGATCGAGTGGTACGCCTACCACGTGATATTATGAAATGGGAGCGAGTGGTACGCCTACCACGTGATATTATGAAATGGGAGCGAGTGGTACGCCTACCACGTGATATTATGAAATTGGATCGAGTGGTATGCCTACCATGTGATATTATGAAATGGGAGCGAGTGGTACGCCTACCACGTGATATTATGAAATGAGATCGAGTGGTACGCCTACCACGTGATATTATGAAATGGGATCGAGTGGTACGCCTACCAAGTGATATTTTGAGAAATGGGATCAAGTTGCACGCATGCAACGGGAGGAAATTGAAATATGTGAAAGTAGTTTGTTTTCCCTTATTATGTGTTAGAAGATATCAGATGTAGTTTCCTTGTTATTCTTGATATTCCGTTTTATCTGCTACCCCATAAGCATGTTTCCCTCCCAGTTTTAATTGTTTACTTTCAGCTATTATTTTGTTATACTTGTATAGATCCAGGTAGTCTGGTCTAGCCTCGTCACTACTTCGCCGGGGTTAGGTCAGTACTTACCAGCACATGGGGTCGGTTATGTTGATGCTACACTGTGTGCATCTTTTTGCATAGATCCTGGTGTTTGAGCAGCATTTAAGTAGCAGTAGCATTCTGGGAGTGAGCTTTCAATCCAGGGACATTCGAGGTAGACTTGCTGACGTCCGCAGGCCCGGAGTCCTTTTTATTTTATTCAGTTTATTATCATTTGTACCGAAGCAGAAAGTTTATGTTTCATTCAAACCTTGTATTTAGTATTCTCTAGACGCTCGTGAGTATTGTGACACCAATCTTTGGTAGAGGATTTTGTTAAACTTCCGCATTTCTTTCAGTTAATTATATTTGATACTTCCATTTTATCATATTATGTTTTGTTTTCATTTAATGGACGATAGTTACTAAAAGAAGTGAATTGAGTTGGCTTGCCTAGCTCCTATTAATAGGTGCCATCACGACTCCCGAGGGTGGGAAATCCGGGTCGTGACATAACCATTACTTAACCTAATAGAAAACGTTCCTATTGATGATATAAAAAGGGTATTAGGTTGCCGCAGAAGTAAGAGTGAAAAGAATTTTTCTTGAAAGAAAACCTATTCCTAGTCACATTAATTCTTGAGAAGAAAAACAACTTTGTAAAAGTGAGAATACAATACAAAGCCAAGAGAGAAAATACAATTGCAAGAAAAGTGTTTCTTGTTCTTCTACCTTTGAGTTGAGATTTTTGAGAAAACTTTCAACACAATATTTCGTTCAATTTGTTCGCGGGTTTCATTGATCAAAGAGTTGATAGCAAGGATCGGTCTCGAAGTGGATACGCATAGAGTCCTTGCACTATCGAAGAAATTTTGAAACGAGACTCTCTTCACCAGGTACGTCTTAGATCCGATCTTTGACATATAAATCAATTTTAAACACGAAAAAAATCTACGTAGGATTGTTATTGTCTTCTACTGCGTGTTACGAACATTTATAAGCAATCCTTTAGTTTATACAGCTGCCATGTTAAGTCTTTTGTGTGTCTATTATTTATTGCCAAGTTCTGGCCATACAACAAAACAAATAGAACACACCTACAGTACTTCACAATGTAAAAACAACGCTTCATTAGTAACAACAATTGATAAGCAACAACTACATACATATTGAGATGGCAAAACTACAAAATATTAAGATGACAAAACTTCAAAAGGTTTACATTCAAATGAAAGGTCCATTGCAAACATACAAAATAAAATATACAAGCAACAACTACATACATATTTAGATGACAAAACTAGATTCAAAATGGCAACATCATTGCATCTTCTTTCAATGACATTCCTGGATACCTACAAGCAACAAATATGATACACATCCCCAATATAATGAACCAAAGTACATTTTCCCTAGCCTTGGACTTATCCAATTTACTCTTCCACTTCTTTTCCTTCTCTTTCATCTACTCTATATCAACTTTCAATTTCACCAATTGAGCCTCAATCTTATTCATCTTGTCCCCTTCTATGGTGTTTTTAACCTTCAAAGTTGCCCTCAGCTTGGCAAGATTTTCAAAGTCTTCTAATTCATTCTCAAGTTCACCCATTTTGTCAAGCAATTTTGGAATAATAAATTTTAACCTAGGATCATTTTTGGAATCCTTCCAAACCAAAAAATCACAAGATCGTGGACCCTAAGACTAATAACAAAAGAAAATTAATCAATCATAATTTTTCACAACCCAATTATTGAAAGAATGTTCACTATCATTTATCCCATAGTATCGACAAAACCAATATCTGCTTTCTGGGTTCCGAAGGGTCCAAGCTGATAACAAAGGCAACACATAGCGATGGCTGCATCGAATTTCTCCACTTGACTCATTTTCTTCCACTTCCATGCAAAGCCTTGTCAAATTCAAGCCTTTTGAAGGCATTGCAACAACTACAACACAAACAAACAATATCAAAGTTAGATAAATTGCATTTGCTTTCAAAGCTCATATAAATTGATTTTAGGAGAAAGACATAACAATAATAAAGAAAGAAATTAGGATTCTTAAGAAGGAGAATAATTAACTTTTTCCTTCAAAGATTAAAACTTCAAAGGGAAATTTGATGGAATTTCGGCAGAAATTACAAGAAGAAGAAGAAGAAGAAATTAGGATTCTTCAATTGGGTTTGGTATAATATTGGGGAAGAAAGGATTTTACTGTTGGTTTTTTTTAGCAATCCACTAGGCAAGTGCCTAGGGCTAGTTTTTTATTAATAACAGAAAAGAAAATGCAACAACTAGGAAAAGTACCAGTAAGGGGGACAATAGCACCGGTATTGTTACCCATATAACAAACCGGGCAAACCTTACTGTAATAATCCTATTGAGGCTTGCAAACCTCGCCTACTAACAAGCATGTAAAAAATATGAACTTGAAAGGACCAAATATTTTGTGATCATCACAGAGTTTATAGCATACTTTGTGATGAGATTATAGATGATAATACTTACAAAGTGATAAAATAATACAATATAAAAAATTGAATCTTTTCGCTCTTTGTTAAAAATTGTGCATTCTCCAATTTGTAGCTCTTTTGCTTCTTCTTCCGCTTTCTTCAAATATTATTCAAACTTTATTATTTCTTTTTTGATTTATTTGACCTTGTGGAAGTGGTAGGTACTGTCACACCTCCTTTTTACGCTACTACACCCGTAAGGGCGTAAAGGTATTTTTCCACTTAAAGGACAATCGGAACGGGATTTATTAGTAAAATTCAGAGTCGCCACTTGGGAGATTAATGGTGTCCCAAATCACCGGTTGAATCCCGAACCGAGGAAATTATGACTCTGTTAACAGTCCGCGAACCAGAAATCCGGATTAGGAATTCTGTTAACCCCAGAGAAGGTGTTAGGCATTCTCGGATTCCGCGGTTCTAGCACGGTCGCTCAACTATTGTATTTGATTTTATTTGATTTTAAAACATGTTCTAACCTATGTGCCTTTTGTTAATAATCCGATTTTATTATATATTTATTTATTTTTTTTTTAAAAAAGAATTGCAACGTCGTAAAAATGTAATCTCGAACCACGTCGCACCAGTGCACCCGTGGCTTTTGACACATTTCGACTTCATTAAGATTTGGATTTGGGTCACATAAATGTAACCCATATTTAGGAAGGTAATATTATTGAAATACGTGCCTAAAGCAACTACACATTTATTATCTTCGGGGAAGACCATGAAATTCGCTAAACGGTCCTCTCAAATTCTAAGTATATTTTTTACATAGCATTTATTGAGGGCCCCGCATTTTATGCGTTTTATTTGGCGAGGCTCGTCTCATTTTTATTAAAGGTAAACCTAAAAGAAACTATGATTTTCCTATTTTATTTTTCTCTAATAATAAAGAGAAAAAGTCCGAATTAATATCATCTAATAGTTATTACATTCGAATCCATGAACCCATATGAATGCCAGTCCTTAACCATTTTTGGGCTTGAATGCAGCCCATATGAAAAACCCATAAGCCAAATTGGTATGAAGGGGAATTCTATCATAAGCTCAGGCCCAGGTCTTAGGCTGCTTAATAAGGCGTCAAGGGCCCAATTAGCCTAGAAACAGGATGATGGTAAAACTAAACAAGCTAGGCCCAATGTATGTTGATATTTAAACAAAAGGATGAAATCATGCGTAAATTGAAACAATCAGGAACTCATGTGTGAACTTACCCTTTCTTATTAATTAACATTCTAGTTGATAGAAATAACGTCCAGACATATACTTTAAATTGATGCAATAATCGAACTCAACGGGAAAGGAGATCAAATCATCAAATCATTTATCCAATTGTTCTATTAACCTATGTATGAAATTAACTATCGCTAATGGATAGTAAGTTGTACACAGTAACTTATTAACACAGACAGACTACTTATTTCTATTAATCCAAACTAACAGTTTCTAAACCAATACTCAAATGATTTGAGACTCTAAGGCTGAATTATTGTATTCATTACTGAACAAAGGCCATTTCCTGTTAAAACAAACCATTTCACCTTGTTTGATCTAATTGTTGATACACAGACTCGAAATTATTTCTGTTTCTAATAGCATTCGAGTTTCAACAGGTGAACTATACAATAACAAAATTAGACTATATCAAAACAAATGAGTTGTTATCAGTCCATCAGTCACAGTCTAATTACAAACTTCATCTAGCAAAGCAGAAATTAATATGAATTAGGCTATAATTAATCACAGAAAATAGGATCAACAGGAGGATAGTTTTATTCCATGTCTCAGAACTTGGAGTTACAACAGAGATTCAAATATGTACCTGGCAATGAAATTTGATGAAGGAGGAGCAAGTCAGCAAAATAACAACAGCAGGTCACAGCAAGGATTAAAATGCAATCCAAAAGAGTTCAACAGCTCAGAAATGTTTTAAAACCCAAGCAACATTAACAAGTCAACCAACAGTAATGCCAAATAGACAAAAATGGACACAATACACCATCACAATCAGTAGATAACCATCAACCAACTTGAACTGATCTAAAATCACTCGAAAAAACCAACCAATAAACTTCTGAAACATTCAAGAACTAGAAGAATGAAATTTAATAACTAGAAACCAAAATTAACTTGAATATTCTAATGTAACAGTGATATTTTGGATTTTTATAATGATTTTCTATTGTTTTTGAACTTTTGGCTCCTGTCAAGCAGAAGCTGAGAAAATTTAAAACGGATATCAGTGTGAAAATCAAAAAAGAGGTCACCAAGCAGTTTGATGCGAAGGTCATACGGGTTACCCGATATCCCACCTGGTTAGCTAATGTTGTGCCTGTACCAAAAAATGATGGAAAGACCAGAGTGTGTGTTGATTACCGTGATCTCAATAAGGCGAGTCCAAAAGACAACTTCCCATTGCCAAACATCCATATATTGATTGACAATTGTGCCAAACATGAGATTGGTTCTTTTGTGGATTGTTATGCGGGCTATCACCAGATTTTGATGGATGAGGAAGATGCTGAAAAGACGGCATTCATCACACCTTGGGGAACTTATTGTTATAGGGTCATGCCATTTGGATTGAAAAAAGCAGGGGCAACATACATAAGGGCGATGACCACCATGTTCCATGATATGATACATCGGGAAATTGAAGTATACGTAGATGATGTGATAATAAAGTCGAGAAAGCAATGTGACCATGTTAAAGATCTGAGGAAGTTTTTCCAGAGGCTCCACATGTACAATCTCAAGCTCAATCCAGCAAAGTGTGCGTTTGGGGTCCCGTCAGGGAAGTTGTTGGGGTTTGTGGTAAGTCGACGTGGTATTGAATTAGACCCGTCCAAAATTAAAGCCATCCAGGAGTTACCATCTCCAAAGAGCAAGAAAGAAGTGATGAGTTTGCTCGGCAGGTTGAATTATATCTGTAGGTTCATTGCCCAACTTACAATGACTTACGAGTCAATCTTTAAGTTTCTAAAGAAAGATGATGCGGTCAGATGGACGGATGAATGTCAGGCAGCATTTGACAAGATTAAAGAGTATTTGCCAGTCCACCTGTGTTGGTTCCGCCAGAGCCGGGAAGACCCTTGATCCTTTATCTGATAGTTTTGGATAACTCTTTTCGCTGTGTATTGGGGCAGCATGATGCCAGTGGAAAGAAAGAACAGGCAATTTACTACCTCAACAAGAAGTTCACATCTTACGAGGTAAAGTACACGCAGCTTGAGAGAACGTGTTGTGCTTTAACTTGGGTTGCGAAGAAATTGAAACATTACTTGTCATCATATATTACCTATCTAATCTTGCATTTGGATCCCTTGAAGTACATTTTTCAGAAATGCAAGCCCACAGGGAGGCTCGCAAAGTGGAAGATCTTGCTCACGGAGTTTCATATTGTCTACGTGACCCGTACTGCGATGAAAGCACAAGTAGTGGCTGATCATTTAGCTGAGAATCCAGTTGATGATGAATATGAACCTTTGAAAACATACTTTTCTGATGAGGAGACAATGCATATCGAGGAATACGAACTAGATGAAAAATTGGGGTGGAAGTTGTTCTTTGATGGGGCTGCCAATGCCAAAGGCGTTGGGATAGGAGCGGTACTTATTTCTGAGACAGGACAACACTAACCTGTTACACCTCAACTTTACTTTTTCTTCACCAATAACATGTCTGAATACGAGGCATGTATCTTGGGTTTGAGGTTGGCTATAGACATGGGTGTCCAGGAGGTCTTGGTCATGGGTGACTCGGATCTTTTGGTACACCAGGTTCAGGGAGAATGGGAAACACGAGATTTAAAGCTCATACCATACGGGCAATGTTTGCATGAACTTTGTCAATGGTTTTAGTCAATAGATTTTAGGCACATTCCAAGGATTCATAATGAAGTCGCTGACGCTATGGCCACTTTGGCATTGATGTTGCATCATCCAGATAAGGCATACATGTACCCCATGCAGATTCAGGTTCGAGATAAGCATGGCTATTGTAACATAGTGGAGAAAGATCTTGATGGAGAGCTGTGGTTTCATGATATCAAAGAATACCTCAGAATGGGAGTATATCCGGTACAGGCCACAGGGGACCAAAAGAGAGCCATTAGACGCTTAGCAAGCGGATTTTTCTTTAGTGGAGGAGGGTTACACAAAAGAACTCCAGATCTTGGTTTATTGAGGTGCATGGATTCTACACAGGCTACAGCTATCATGACCGAGGTACATGTAGGAGTTTGTGGACCTCATATGAGTGGATATGTAATGGCCAAGAAGATTCTTCGAGCAGGATATTATTGGCTCACTATGGAACGAGATTGTATCAGTTTCGTACGCAAGTGTCATCAGTGTCAAGTACATGGAGATTTGATTCATTCTCCTTTCATCTGAGTTGCACACAATGTCGGCACCATGGCCTTTCGTTACTTGGAGGATGGATGTCATTGGGCCAATCGATCCAGTAACATCTAATGGGCACAGATTTATTCTAGTAGCCATTGATTATTTCAGTGAATGGGTTAAGGAAAAAACTTTCAAATCAGTGACCAAGAAGGCGGTGCTCGATTTTGTGCATTCAAATATCATTTGTCGATTCGGAATTTCAAAGTTGATTATCACAGATAATGGTGCCAATCTCAATAGTCATCTGATGGCGAAAACATGTCAGCAATTTAAGATCACGCACCACAATTCCATCCCATATCGTCCTAAGGCAAATGGAGCAGTCGAGGCAGTTAACAAGAACATCAATAAGATACTTCGGAAAATGGTGGAAGGGTTTAGGAAATGGCATGAGAAATTACCTTTTGCTCTATTAGGCTATCGCACTACAGTTCGCACTTCAGTAGGAGCAACTCCATATTCATTGGTGTACAGTACGGAGGAAGTAACACCTGCAGAAGTTGAAATACCATCCCTTCGGATTATTGCTGAAGCAGAAATTGATGATGATGAGTGGGTCAAAGCCCATTTGGAATAATTGAACTTAATTGATAAAAAGAGATTGGCAGCAGTATGTCATGGACAGTTATACCAACAGAGAATGGCAAGAGCATATAACAAGAAAGTATGTCCGCGGAAGTTTGAAGTGGGTCAATTGGTGTAGAGGCGTATCTTACCTCATTGGGCTGAAGCAAAAGGAAACTTCGCCCCCAATTGGCAGGGGCCGTTTGTTGTAACCCGAGTATTGTCCAATGGTGCATTGTATCTAACAGATGTGAAAGGGAAATGTGTAGAAATGGCTATTAACTCTGATGCAGTTAAGAGATACAATGTATGATTTCTTTATTTAAATGTACCTAATTGTACTTGGCATGTTTTGAGATTGAAATGACGAAGGCATTTTGTTCTTCTATCCAAACACTTTATCCTTTGGTATCCCTTTGAGCCTTATTCTATTTTCTTTCATATCCCTCTTTCGGAATCAATAATAAACTCGAGAACCCGAGCGGGGAAATTAAGAGGAGAAACAGGTGAAAAACAGTGAAAAAGAAAGAAGAGAAAAGAAAAAAAAAGAAAAAAAAAGATAAAAAGAAAAAGAAAATAAAGAAAAATAAATAAAGAAAAGAAAAGAGAAAAGAAAGAAATGAAAAGAAAAAAAGAAAAGAAAAGTGGAAGAAAGGAAAGATCGCAACAATGAAGCAATTTTTTGACGTGAACTACGTTCGACTTGATCCCGAAAGGGTACGTAGGCAGCCTCTCTGAGGTTCAGTCACAACAAAAGAAAAGTCCAAAAATCCCCAAGAAGGAAACTAGGGCAAAAGTTGTGTTTGTTGCAAGAAATATGATTTCGAAAGTTGTAATTTTGAACCCACGTTGAATTATTTTGAGCCTTTATACCCTTCTTTCTAAACCCATCCAAAAGCCACATTACTGTCCAAAGAAAGACCTTATGATCAATTTTAAGAATTGACAATACAAGCAGGTAAAGTGATTCATGTTGGGGACAACACTCTGCTGCCAGAAGGAAAATGATGAAAATGAGAGAGTCTTATTGGTGAAAACCCTCACGGGCACCATAAGGCAATGTGAGTTGAGAGAAATGAAAATGAGAGAGTCTTATTGGTGAAAACCCTCACGGGCACCGTAAGGCGAAGTGATTTTGGAGAGATATCAAAAATGAGAGAGTCTTATTGGTGAAAACCCTCATGGGCACCGTAAGGCGAAAGTGAGTTTTCAGATTGGGAAAATGAAAACGTTTGTGGTTGAAAAATGTTTGAAACGTGGCAAGACAAGTGAGGTTTGGGTTTTGGTGAAAGTCGGGTTATGAAAAGATAGAACAACAAGTGTGGCAATTGACAGTTGGTGGGACAAACTATGATGGTTAATCAAAAATGCATGGCACGATCAAAGGAATCAGTCTTTCCACTCAGATAAGTCCTATCCTTTTTATCTTCATTACAACTCATTCATTTTCAGAGTCTTTCTATCCTCAACCTTCGAGGTCATTGCATTTCATTCTCTTGAAGTCTGTCTACAAGACGTTTCAGTGTCAGTTCTATTCAAAAAATAAAGGAAGGATGTCAAAGTTAACTACCAGCTTCCCAGTTGTATGGCACAACAAGGTTGGGACATATCAAAAGAAAGTAAAGCATGAAGGACCAGTGAAAATCCCATCAGTGGAACAATCAGATAATTGTAAGGAAAAAGCAAATTTCACAAGATGGGACAGAAACACAAAACAGTAATACGGGGTAAAACATTTGGGTCATCAAAGTCAAAGGATTGAAAGTCAGCCGAGAAGTTGAGGCATTTCAAAGCAGGTCCAAAGAAGCAAGTCGGAGCAAAGTCGGAAGCAGGAGCATGGCCAACAAGAATGCCAATAGCTAACCACCATTTTGTATTAACAAATTTCTCTTTGATTAAACAGGGGCAGAAAGTTTTCTTTGTAAGCAGGAGCCCACCTGGATAACAAGGGAATATTTTCCAAAGTTAGCAAGCAGGATCTCACCTGAAGAACAAGGGAATATTTTTAAATAGAAGCAATCAGGAAGCCCACCTGAAGAACAAGGGAATACATTTCAAGCGCAGCAGTCAGGCACCCACCTAGAGAACAAGGGAAGTATAATGCAAAATTCGTCCTTCAAGTTTAATATTTGGTAACACAACGCACCCAGTATCAAACTGGGGTAGAAAATTTTCTTTGTCTGGTATGTTTGTTGCAATCAGGAGCCCACCTTGAGAACAAGAGAATACTTTTCAAAATCAGCAATCAGGAGCCCACCTGGAGAACAAGGGAATATCTTTTAAAAATCAGCAAGCAGGAGCCCATCTGAAGAATAAGGGAATATCTTTCAGATTCAGCAAGCACGAGCCCACCTGAAGAATAAGGGAATATCTTTTCAAAATTCAGCAAGCAGGAGCCCACCTAGAGAACACAGGAATCCATTTCAAAATTCAGCAAGCAGGACCTCACCTGGAGAACAAGGGAATCCATTTCAAATGGCAGCAGTCAGGCACCCACCTGGAAAACAAGGGAAGTACAATCTAAATTTTAGCCGTTAATGTTAATATTTGGTAACATGATGTGCCCAGTCACCAGACTGTGGCAGAAAAATTTTCTTTGTTTGTCTATTTTGTTGCAATCAGGAGCCCACCTGGAGAACAATGTAATACTTTTTCAAGCATCGCAATCAGGAGCCCACCTGGAGAATAAGGGAATACCTTTCAAACATCGCAAGCAGGAGCCCACCTGAAAATGGACATATATGTCAAATTGTAGTAATCAAGCATCATCAAGAGGAATGGCAAAACATCGCCAAGGCAACAACAAGAATTCTATTGAAAGAACACAAGATACAAGTTCAAGGCAACACAAGAGCAAGTTTGAAGACATAGATAGGATCTTTTGTAACTCATAGATCATAGCTTAGGTTAGCTTCTTTTGTTTTACCACGGTGTAATAAAGAGGTCAGCAAGCAGTAGCAGCAGCAACAACAACAGCAGTGAAATCACTGCTCCTGGTAGTCCCAGCTACCAGACATTCCTGAACTACACTGACCTGATTCCTGTTAAGCCCAGGATATGTAGGCAACCTATGAAGCAAGGTGCGGTCAACTCTTTCAAAAATGCTTCACACGGAATATGCAACAGGCAAAAATCGCTCATTTCCGCTCACTTATCTTTGCACGAAAACTCTTCGTGTTTCCGGGCAAAGAGGGATAGCTGTGTGCACGTGATTTTTTTCCTAAGCAAATTATTCCAAAAGTTTCAAATAATTGATTTCTTTATTATTTTACAATTTTTGTGAATTTTGTTGAATTTGGTGTTAATTGACTGCATGATAATTCATATAAAAAAATACAAAAATATGCATTTGCATTTAGGAATTTAATTTCACATTTTTAATATTAATTAGGTATTAATTTGTTTTAGAAAAAAATTAAAAATTACAAAAATAGTTTCTTTGCACTTTTAATTATTGCATTTATCATTTAAATAGAATTTTAAGCAATTTTAGAAGGTGAATAGTTTAATTTCGAACTATATTAGGTTTGTTTTAATTTTTACATTTTTACAAAATCAAAATATACAAAATGAAAATACAAAAAATACAAAAATGAAAATGAATACAAAAGCAAAAGAAATAAAAAGAAAACAAAAAGAATAAAAAAGGAAATGGACTGCCCAGTTACTTTGGGCCAAAAACCAAGCCCAAATACCCCAGCCCGGGCTTAGACCAATCCAGTCCAATTACCTCCACCTCAAACGATGCCGTTTGGCTTTTAAAATATCTCAGCCATCCATCCACAAGCATCCAACAACCACGAATTAATCTTGTATTTTAGATATAATGGTCCGAAAATAACTCAAACCCTAAAAATATTATTCACCCTCCTCGTACCCCCCCCTCTTTCTAATGCCGGCCACCGGATCCACCGTAACACCACCGCCTCCGCCTTAATGGCGCCGGCCGGAATACGCCACCGCCGCCAGCGCAACCCCCAATCGACCCCAAAATTTCACCCCTGAATCCCCGTCCCCTCCTTGTTCCAAATCTGTAAACCTCTTGCCTCAAATCCTAGCCATTTGTTTCAAATTTCAGATCGAAATTTCGGTCTAAACCCTACCTCACCCAATCCAACCCAAATTCACACCCCTGGACCTCATTCGTCCTCTCTTCTCCAATCTCCACTTACTTTCCTTCGAATCCCCTTGGATTTTCTTAAATATCAAGTTAAATCTTCCGGTCAAAAAACCCTAAATCAAAATCCTTATAATTTCGGACCGGAATATCCCTAATCATATGTTTTCTTTTGAAAACACACGATTAGGGATGTTACGTGTCAGGAATCTCGGAGGATTCAAACAACAATGGCTGGCCAGAGTTTGTTCCATCAGTGAGTTTCTTTCCTTGAATTCATTTCTATTTTCTTCTAGATAAATACAAATAGGTTTCAATAACTGATATTTTTAATTTAAGAATTAATCTGTTTTTGGGTGTTTAGTTAGTTCTTATTTGTGGGATTATTTGTTAAGATCAAAATTGAATGTTTCGTTTTATTAGTCAAATTAGGTTTTTTATTATTCTTTGCTCATTTAGATTTTAATTCATTTTTAAATTTTAAAGTTAGGTTAGTTATTGACTATTCATTGCATATAAAACTCGGCACAAAATTTTGATTTTCACTCTAATTTGTGTTCTAATTTTAGTTCCTTTAAATTGAGTTAATACGATTAGTAGTTTAAGGTTAGTTTTACTCATTCTAAAACAGGTTGTAAATTGGTTATAGCTGAATTTAGTTAACTATAGTCAATTCTTAACTAAGGTAAGGGGTTTGGGTCAGTCAGAGTAGTTATTAATTCCAGCATAGTTAAAGGGTAGTTTTGACATAGGTAAAGGGTAGTTTTGTTAGAAATAGTAATTCCAAAACTGATACAATGGCAGTTTAGGGATTTTAAGGGCAGAAAATCGGTATTAGAACCCTTTAGGACCTTCTAGATGGGGTTCTAAATTGATATTAAAAGAAATGAAGTAGTAACTTCAGAAACAAGTTAAGTAAATGAAGGACTAGTTGTGTAAAATCTGAAAGTAGAGAAAGGGAATTGTGTGAAGGCCTTCTAGAAAGTTCTTACACATTTTGCCTATATAAAGCAGCCCCTAGTGCCTTGTGGAATAAGTTTTGAACCTCCAA
>MU676048.1:138162-161429 GCA_026770625.1 Nicotiana glauca
TTCGCCTGCTTCTACCATATTTACTTTATCGAACAACCTTTCGAACCTTTCGATCATCTCCTTGTCGGGTTCTATCACCACAGAATTGGGCGTTGCTGTTGCTGGGCGCCTTTTAGTACCAGACCGGACAAAAGAATGGGAAAGGCGAGGAATAGTTTTTGGAAAGGTCCACACTCTCTTCTTCATCTTTTTGGCTTTCCTTATGTCGGCAGCAGTGGGTTTGAAACCTAGCCCGAAAGTGTCCAGATTTCCAGGAAGAGACACTGGCTGTATGATTCCCTGCAGTGAAGCACCCAAACCCCTTCCAGGCAATAATCCATTCCTTATCATCTCTGACGCCACAATGACAGATGCAACTGCTACCTTTGGTCTAGGAACACACTCCCCTTCCAGGACTTTAGCAACTGGCACTGTGTCCAAGACTTGGTACACCCAGAGACCTTTGTCATCTTCAACTTCTTCGAAGGGTGTAATACCATTACAAGAATTGTCCTCCCCATAGACCACAATCTCTTGCCGATCCCATTCAAATTTGACCATTTGATGCAAAGTAGACGGCACTGCCTTTGCGGCATGAATCCAGGGCCGTCCTAATAAACGATTGTAGGAAACAGCAACATCGAGTACTTGAAACTCCACAGTGAATTCCACTGGTCCTATTGTTAGCTCCAGCACAATATCTCCCACTGTGTCCTTCCCTACGCCATCAAATCCCCGTACACATATACTATTTTAATGGATTCTTTAACTATTAACTTTCAACTTTTCTAGGGTGGAGAGAGGGCAAATATTTGTACTAGACCCATTATTAATTAACACACCCGAGTAACTACGGAATCTTCACACTTCACTGTGAGGTAAAGGGCTCTATTATGTTCAGTTCCTTCCAACGACAACTCATCATCGGAGAATATAACCCTGTTAACCTCAAAAATTTTGTTTGCTATCTTCTCAAGATGATTCACAATGATCTTGTCTGGCATATGAGCTTCATTTAAAATCTTCATCAATGCCCGGTGGTGTTCATCCGAATGGATTAATAAAGACAGTAACGAGATTTGCGTCGGGGTTTTCCTTAATTGTTCCGCGATTGAATAGTATTGTGCTTTCATCTTTTTCAAGAACTCTTCAGCCTCTTCTTCAGTAACAGCTCTCTTTATCGGTGCCGGATTGTCTTTAGCTGCTTTAACCTTTCTCAATTCTTCAGGGGAAAAGCACCTCCCTGATCTTGTCAACCCATGAGTTTCTCACATTTCTTCTTTAACTTCTTTTCCTTGGTATATTACAGTCACCTTGTCGTAATTCCACGGGACAACTTTTTCACTAACCACAGGAAACTGAGTTACCGGTTTGATGATAACCGGTTCTGTGCGGGCGCCTTTTACAACCAACACAGGCTTAACAACTGCTCCTGATATTGTCACTTTAACAGGTTCTGGCTTCACTATCATCACTGATTCACTGACTGTCTGTTCTACTGCGGCCAATGCCTTCCCACCGATCAATTTCTCATTTTCTTTATTCTCACTTGCCTTGATCATCATCACAGTTTGCGACGGATTCTTGTATTCTCCCTTCTGAACTAACTCAATCATGTGAGTCTCATGATGAGTTGGTAATGGATTCTGAGGAATATTGGGAGTCTCCGGAGCCTGTACTTCAATTCTCCATGTATCAATAAGTTCCTGAATGGCACTTTTCAGATGCCAGCACTTCTTCGTGTCATGTCCTGGCGCTCTTGAGCAATACCCACAATTTACTGAATGGTCCAGGTTCCTTGGGGGAGGATTTGGTATTTTTGGTTCAATAGGGTTCAGCATGCCTAACTGTCTTAATCTGTGGAACAAACTTGTATAAGATTCTCCTAACGGAGTGAAAGTCTTCTTCTTTTGCAATCTATCATTCTTGGCAACAAGGTTGGGTCGAAAACTGGTTCCGCTGGTAGGTAATTCGGATTGCAATGTTCCATCAATTTGGATGAGTTAAACCTTGTTATCTTACAATTTTAATGAAATGCAATTTCCTTCTCTCTTTATTTCTGATAGCCTTTATTTTTATTTTCTTTTCTTTCTTGTACAATCCCTTTTATGCTGGTTTGAATGATGTGTCATGCATGAGGAGTTTCCGGCCTATCCTTGATAATCAATGTGAAATAGTAAAAGTTGAGTGTGATGATAAAATAGAATATGATGACGAGGAAGCCTTGGAATAAATCAGTACAGAATTTAGTCAATTTGAGGAAAAATCCAAACCTAATTTGAATGACACAGAGGCAATCAATCTGGGGGATCAGGAGAATGTTCGGGAAACAAAAATAAGTGTCCATTTGGAATCCTCGCTCAGGGAGGATATAATTAAAGTATTGTTCGAGTACAAAGATGTTTTCGCATGGTCATATAACGATATGTCAGGTCTAAGTACCGATCTGGTGGTTCACAAATTACCCACTTATTCAGAATTTAAATTTCAAAAATAAGATGTGAAATTGAAACGGAATTTTTTTAGGGGGGGGGGGGGAGAATTTGGAGGTTCAAAACTTATTCCTCAAGGTACTAGGAGCTTCTTTATATAGGCAAAAATATGGAAGAACCTTCTAGAAGGCCTTCACATAATTCCCTTTCTCTACTTTCCGATTTACACAACTAGTCCTTCATTTACTTAACTTGTTTCTGAAGTTACTACTTCATCTCTTTTAACTTCAATTTAGAACCCCATCTAGAAGGTCCTAGAGGGTTCTAATACTGATTTTATGCCCTTTAAATCCCTAAACTACCCTTGTATCAGTTTTGGAATTACTATTTATAACAAAACTACCCTTTACCTATGCCAAAACTACCCTTTAACTATGCTGAAATTACAAACTACTCTGACTGACCCATAACCCCTTACTTTATTTAAGAATTGACTATAGTTAACTAAATTCATCTATAACCAATTTACAATCTATTTTAGAATGAGTAAAACTAACCTTAAACTACTAATTGTATTAACTCAATTTAAAGGAACTAAAATTAGAACACAAATCAGAGTAAAAATCAAAATTTCAATCGAGTTTTATATGCAATGAACAATCAATAACTAACAAAACCTAACTCTAAAATTTAAAAATGAATTAAAATCTAAATGATCAAAGAATAATAAAAAACCTAATTCGACTAATAAAACGAAACATTCAATTCTGATCTTAACAAATAATCCCACAAATAAGAACTGCCTAAATACCCAAAAACAAATTAATTCTTAAACTAAAAATATCAATTATTGAAACCTATTTGTATTTATCTAGAAGAAAACAGAAAAGAATTCAAGGAAAGAAACTCACCGATGGAACAAACTCTGTCCATCCATTGTTGCTTGAATCCTGCGAGATTCCTGACGCGTAATATCCCTAATCATGTGTTTTCAAAAGAAAACATATGATTAGGGATATTACGGTCCTAAATCATAAGGATTTTTATTTAGGGTTTTTTGACCGTAATATTTAACTTGATATTTAAGGAAATCCAAGGGGATTCGAAGGAAAGTAAGTGGAGATTGGAGAAGAGGGGACGAAGGAGGTCTAGGGGTGTGAATTTGGGTTGGTTTGGGTGAGGTAGGGTTTCGACCGAAATTTCGATCTGAAATTTGAAACAAATGGCTATGATTTGAAGCAAGAGGTTTATAGATTTGGAACGAGGAGGGGATGGGGATTCAAGGGTGAAATTTTGGGGTCGATTGGGGTTGCGCCGCAGCCGGCAGCATTAAGGCGGAGGCGGTGGTGTTACGGTGGATCCGATGGCCGGCGTTACAGAGAGGGGGGAGGGGTACGATGAGGGTGAATAATGTTTTTAGGGTTTGAGTTATTTTCGGACCATTATATCTAAAATACAAGATTAATTCGTGGTCGTTGGATGCTTGTGGATGGATGGCTGAGATTTTTTAAAAGCCAAACGGCGTCGTTTAGGGTGGGGTAATTGGACCGGATTGGTCTAAGCCTGGGCTGGGGAATTTGGGCTTGGTTTTTGGCCCAAATGGGCAGTCCATTTCCTTTTTTATTCTTTTTGTTTTCTTTTTATTTCTTTTGCTTTTTTATTCATTTTCATTTTTTATATTTTTTGTATTTTCATTTTGTATATTTTGATTTTGTAAAAATGTAAAAATTAAAACAAACCTAATATAGTTCGAAATTAAACTATTCACCTTGTAAAATTACTTAAAATTCTATTTAAATGATAAATGCAACAATTAAAAGTGCAAAGAAACTATTTTTGTGATTTATAATTTTTGTTCCAAAACAAATTAATACTAAAAATGTGAAATTAAATTTCTAAATGCAAATGCATATTTTTGTATTTTTTTATATGAATTATCATGCAGTCAATTAACACCAAATTCAACAAAATTCGCAAAAATTATAAAATAATAAAGAAATCAATTATTTGAAACTTTTGGAATAATTTGCTTAGGGCAAAAATAACGTGCTCACTGGTACCCCCGCCTTTTGCTTTGCATTTCTCATTGGTGGCTTTCTAAGGGCAACCTCTTGTGTTGCATTTCTATCCCATGAAGCAGTTGACATTTTTCTATTCTGTCCAGTTGGTATAACCGCAGTTTGCACATTTGTACTGGAAACTTGCTGAAAAACAATTACTGCCCCTTCCTTTATGTTATCTTCTCGTTTTGTTGACGAGCCTGTTTCTTTAGTGTTTTGTTCCTTAAAATACACTTCATTTTCTTTGTTGGGGGTTATATTACTGTTGAAATTTATTATTATTATTTTTTTGTATCTTCAATGATTAAAAGAGAGCAAGGACGCGCTGAATTCGGTTTCCTAAGACGTTTGGCTGGCCAAGGCTTAGGAGGCAGTAAATACATACAATTCTTTAAACAATAGCGGAGTGTTAGGATGCCCTTAAAGTTTAAGTGTGTAAATAATTTTCAAGGACAAGCTGAATGGGGTCTTTATGTATTTTCGAAAGGATCCAAGCTTATGTACTTCTCTTTAAAGGTTGGAATTCCTCTCTAAAGCATTCAAATGAGCAGGGGCAGCTCAAAAAAAGTTGTGACCTAAAGTGAAACTTTGTTAAAAGGCCTTAAGCTTTAAAAAAATTATACTCCCTCTATTTTAATTTATTTATCCTATTTTAATGTAACGACTTGAGTCGTTTTAAGAATTTATGCCCCGTTCAGCGACTTATGATCCCGAAGAACTTCGTAATATGTATTATGACTTGCTTGTATGGTCGAGTATGGTTTTCATAAGATTAGGAATTTAATTGGAAGAACAACTCTCATTGTTGAATCTTAAATAAAAAAAAGGTAACCGGAGTTTGACTTTTGAGCAAATGACTCCAAAATAGAATTTTAATGATTCAAATAGCTTCGTATGGTGATTTCAGACTTGGACGTATGTCTGAATTGGAATTTAGAAGTCAGTGGGACAATTCGGTGCATTTCGTCAAAAGTTGGAAAATGAAAGATTTTTGGAAAGTTCGACCGAGAGGTGACTTTATTAATATTGAGGTCGGAATTCGATTCTGAAAATTGAAATAGCTCCATTAATTTACTTATAAATTGTATGCAAAATTTGAAGTCACTCCGAATTTATTTGATACGTTTCGGCACATGATATAGGATTTGGAAAATTTCATAAACTCATAAGTTCGATTCGAGGTGAAATTTGTTGTTCGGTGTTGTTTGATCTGATTTCAGGCCTCGACTAAGTCCGTATTATTTTATGGACTTGTTGGTATATTCGTACAAGGTCCCGAGTGGCTCGGGTGAGTTTCGGAGTGATTTTGGACAATTTCTAGGCCATTTTTAACTGCTGATTTTTTTGTTTGTTGCTACAACAGTGAAATTTCAGTTGCACATGGCTTATTTTGGAATCTTATATCTCTCAATCTATAAGGAATCTGGAATTTATCAAAATATAAATGTTGTAGCCCTTTGATTCTAGTTTCCAGAAAGATAATCCATTGATCATTTGAAGATTTGTACGTAAAGTTATGATCGCTTTACTGAAGGCTGGTACTGCAGTTTTTGGCTACAGCAGTGTACGAAATTTCTGATGCACAGAGCCGACTTTGAAAGCTTATATCTTGCGATCTATAAGGAATTGGGAGATCAGCAAAACATGAAAGTTGCAGCCATTGTTGTCTAGTTGCCAGAAAGTTAAACCATTCATCATTTATATATTTATACAAAACAATATGATCGATTTACTGAAGGCTGATAATGTTGTTTTTCTGGGCTGAGGCAAATCGCAAATGTCAAATGCGACTTGCCTGAACAAATTCTTAAAACGAGGGTTTTAGTCTGTCACGACCCAATTCCCACCTGTTCGTGATGGCGCCTCTCGTGAAAACAAGGCCAGCCAACATAGTATTTACACCTTCTCTTTAACAATCATTAACATGAACAAGTCTAAAGCACTGATAATGTAACCATTTATGCGGAATAACAGTGATAATAAGGATACCATCCAAATCCAGCCCGCAATCGGGGTGTCACAAGTCATGAGTTACTACAGAGTTTAAATGAAATACTACAAGTCTGTATCTAAGAACATAGTCCAAAGATAAATGAAATACAGATGATAAGGAAGAAACGGGGTTGTGGACGTCGACAACTACCTCGTCTCTCCGGGTCCTCCTAGTATGGAAGGAGAATCAGCGCTCAGAAACGAACTCAGCTATGCCTGAATCTGCATACATGGTGCATGGAGTAATGTGAGTACTCCGACCAAGTGAGTAATAAAAATAAATAACGACTGAGAACATAGAATCCCATGAAGGCACAAGTAATGTTATCCCAAGCAGTGAAAATCAGATAAATAGTAAAACCAGTGGAATATAGTAAGAATTCTCTTTGAAAACGGTTAAAACAATTATTCTCAATCAGTGAGAAATGCTTAGAAACATGCCCCTCGGGCGCAATATCAAACTCTCAACTCAGTACCTGCCCCGCAGGCTCAGTATCAATCACACAGTACAACATCAGCCCCTCGGGCTAACTCTCAATCACATGGGTACCCGCGCTCACTGTGGGTGTGCAGACTCCGATGGGGCTCCTTCAGCCCAAGCGCTATCAACAAGGCCTGAAAGCCTGAACAATATCAATGCGAGGCCTGAAATCCTCCTCACATAACACTCGAGGCCTGAAATCCTCCTCACCAATCAGTCGAGGCCTGAAAGCCTCCTCACCAATCACTCGAGGCCTGAAAGCCTCCTCACATCACTCAACATGCCCTTACATATGGCCCTCGGCCTGTATCAGTCCAAAATAGTCAAAAACCACTCGGGCATCAGTAAAAAAATAATACTCAGCTCAAACAATAGTTCAAATATCAGTTAAAACTCGAAGTTTGAGTAAAATATAGCTGAGTTCATGAAATAGTGTAAATCACATGGACTGAGTTCAAATAATATTTCAAATAGTGAGGAAAAACAGTGATGATAGTTCATAAAGAGTTCAAACAGTCGGAAATAAGCCCAAATATGGAAACAAGCCCAAATTATAGTGAAAACAAAAACAACAATTCATAGCTAGTATGCGGTAAAATATCATCCGGACTTGACCAAGTCACAGTCCCCAATAGTAAATGACTCCGTGCTCGTCATTGAACACGTGTCTCATCTCAACACAACACCAAGTTGTGCAAATCCGGGACTCAAGCCCTCAGGACATCATTTAAAGTCATTACTCACCTCTAGCCGGCCAAAAGTCTAGCTCGCTAAGCCTTTTCCCCTCGAATCAACCTCCTCGTGCGTCGAATCGGATCAAAACCGCAAGGAATACATTTCAATAGGCTAATGAATCATAACCCAATCGAAAAGACTGGAAAAATATCAAAAATCACGAAGTTGGCAAAACCCGAGCCCCAGGCCCACTTCTCGAAAAATTATGAAATTCACATCACCGGACTCCTCGTCTCGCCACGAGTCCATAAATATCATATTTATCAAAATCGGAGCCCAAATGCCCCCTCAAATCCTAAATTTTCATTTCAAAAACCAAGCTCTAGTTCTTCCAATTTTAACCCAATTTTTCCAAGAATTAAAGGTTGATCCTTCAATAAAATGATGTTTCTAGGTCACGAGACTTACCTCCAATCACTTCCCGTCAAAATCCTCTTCAATCTCTACCACAAAGCTCTTAAGGCGGCTAACAATGGAGGAAAAGTGAATAGACTCGCGAATGAAATAATAATATAAAACCCTTCTGCCTACAGTGATTTTCACTTCTGCGGTCCCAATAGCGCTTATGAGGGACCGCTTCTGCGGCCAAATTCCCGCTTATGCAGATTTTCATTTAAAACCAACTCCCGCCTTTGCGACTCATTTTTTGCTTCTGCAGATTACCCAAGACCGCTTCTGCGGTTATTCACTCGCTCCTGCGGACCCGCTGATGCGAAAAGGGTTCGCTTCTGCGGAACTACTCTACCATACCACCGACCTCTTATGTGATGCCTCACCCGCTTCTGCGGTCCATTTCCGCAGAAGCGGAAACACCAGATGACAGCAACAACAGACCTGAAGAAAAATTCAAAACTCTCGTTTAACCACTCGAATTCTTCCTGAGGCACCCGGGACCTCAACCAAAGGCAAAAACATATCCCAAAACATCATACGAACCTGTTCCAATCATCAAAACACCTCAAATAACACTAAAATAGCCAATTCACATCAGATTCAAGCCTAAGTTTCTTTAAAACTTTCGAAACACACATTCGATCGAAACCCCAACCAAAACTCCTCTGAATGACCTGAAATTTTGCACACACATCCAAAATCACCTAACGGAACTACTACAACTCTCAAAATTCCATTCCAACCCCCGGATCAAAATCTCACCTACCAACCGGAATTCGCCAAAGTACTAACTTCGCCAATTCAAGCCTAATTTTACACCGGACTTCCAAAACCAATTCTGCTCGCACTCCTAAGTCACAAATCATCCCTCGAAGCTGGCCAAATCAACGGAATTTACATTTGAGCCCTCTAAATAAATAGTCAACTACCGGTTGACTTTTCCAAAACAAGTTTTCCTTGAAGAGACTAAATGTCTCATTTCCATCTAAAACGAATTCAATTCAACTTGATCACCTCAAATATCGATAATGAAGCCTAGAGAAATATAATGTGGGAGAAACGGGGCAGTAACTCACGTGACAACGGGCCGCGTCATCACAAAGCCATTTGGAGCTATGGAGCTCGGATTGAAGAGCATTTTTAGTCGATTTTCACCATACGGATTGGGGTTAGTATTCTATATCCAAATATTATTATACTTCATGATTAAATGTTTGTTTTCATTAATTATTAGTTAATCAAATGGAAGAAATTGGAGAAATTTGTAAAAAATTTCAAAAACAAAAATTTAAGATTTGGAAGTCGATTAGTTATCGGAATTTGATAAAATTGATATGGTTGAACTCGTATACGAATGGGTGTTCGGATTTCGTAAAAATTCTGTTGGGTTTCGAGAGGCGGGTCTCGCGTTGACTTTTGGTTGATTTTTTAATGTGAAAATTTAAGTCGACGTTTGATTATCCATATTATTTCCGATGAAATTCCCGCAAAGAAAAAGTGTATAGTGAGAAATCCGGGTATAGTTCAGGGGGATACTTATGAATTTTCCTAATAGCTTTTACAAAACTGAAATATTCCACATAATGTGCATTGCGGCTTAAAATTTTAAATGGATTGACATGCATGGTGGTAAAAGATTTACTTGTATTCTCAAACTATTTGGAGGCTTATGTCAAAGGGGATTATGTACCACTATAAGTCCGCTTATCAATCTATTCAAACAATATTCGATTTGAACAACAAGTGCAGAAATTAACAAGAAGGGGGCAGCATGCAATGGGGGGTACCAAAATAAGGAATAACAGCAATAGAGGAATTTGAACAACAAGTGCACCTTGATCCGATAATAACAAGTAAACATTGCAAACGAAAAATGCACGGCATCACCCTTCGTGCTTTTACTCTCAACCTTACAGATAATCAATAATAGAAACGCACACGGCATCACCTTCGTGCTTTACCACTCAGCCTCAAAGATAATAAATAATAGAAGCATGTATGGAATCACTCTTCGTGCTTTACCACTCAACCTCACAGATAACTAATATTAGAAACATGTAAGATATCATCCTTCGTGCTTAATCTCTCTTCCTCACCACATAAGAAACAACATAATTATTAACAACCCGGCAACGACATCATAATTAACCAACCACGTTTCATCATTTAACTTCACAACATAAATCTCAACTTGCGCCATTACTCAACCAATATCCAAAACCAGGAAAAACATAATAAGACTTGTTTAACATGAGTAACAACCAGTTTAAGCGGCAATAGTGCGTATAAAGAAATACAACGATCACAAGCATAAGACTCACTCGCATGCTATGTCCCGACAGCAACGTATAGATGCTCATCACCTTACCTATACGTCATACTTAACAACTAAACATGTAGAAAATAAAGCAACAATACTAATGCCTAAAGCTAAGGTTAGCCTCAATACTTACTTCGATTCCACGACCAAACTCAAGCCTCAAAATACTGCTTTTCCCTTAGTTTCCACTTTCAATCCGCTCGTATCTATTCATAATTAACTTATTAACATCAATTAATGCTAAAGAAACACATTCCAATGCATAATTATAGATATCCCAGCATTTCCCCCAAAGAGTCAAAAATCGACCTCGGACCCGCTCGGTCAAAACTCCAAATTAGGACCAAAACACGATTACCCATTAACCCCCGAGCCCGAATATACAATTGGTTTTGAAATTCCAACTCAATTTGAGATTTAAATCCCCAAATTTTGAAATTCCTAAGTTCTACCCAAAAACGCCTAATTCCATGATGAAAAATCATAGACTTTATGATGAAATCATGAAAAAAATGAAATAGATTGAAAGAAATGAGTTAAGTATCATTTACCTATGATTTAAGGAATAAATGGTCTTTGGAAAATTGCCTCTTGAAGTTTAGGGTTTGAAAATTTGAGAAATAAATCAAAAATACCGTCTAAGTTACATTTTGAATAGTTGCAGATGTCGCATTTGCGACCAGAGCTTCGCAAATGCAAAGAACCATCGCAAATTCAAATTTCCCCACACCTCTGTTGGCTTTTCGCATTTGCGAAGGTAATGACTACAATGGTCACAAATGCAAAGAACCATCGCAAATTCAAAGTTCCCCACACCTCTGTTGTCTTTTCGCATTTTCCAAGGTAATGATCACAATTGCGACCGGGGACCTCCACAAATGCGACAAGAAGATCGCATTTGCAATCACACCCCTTCTGAGACTCTCTTCGCAATTGCGAAGATATGTTCGCATTTGCGAGCACTGCTGGCCCATGCCTTATTCGGAATTGCGATGAAGACCTCACAATTGCCATGCCTGTTTTGCTCGCAATTGCAAAGCCTGATCTCGCTATTGCGAGATCAGAGGCCTACAATAGATACCAGTTACACCAGCAATTCTCTAAGTTCCTAAATCATTCTGTAGCCTATCCAAAACTCAACCGAGCCCTCGAGGCTCTAAACCAAACATACACACAAGTCTTAAAACATTTTATGAACTTGCTCGCGCGATCAAATCGCCAAAATAACATCTAGAATTATGAATTCAACACAAAAACACATGAAATTTCAAGATAGTTTCAAACTTTCTATTTTCTCAACCTAAGGTCTGAATCACGTCAAATCACTTTCGTTTTTACCAAATTTCACAAATAAGGATTAAATATTATAATGGACCTGTATCATGCTCCGGAACCAAAATACGGACCTGATACCAACAAGGTCAAATCATTTAAATTATTGCATTTTCAGTCTTATCAATTTTCTTCAAAAATTCATTTCTCAGGATAGGGACCTCGGAATTCAATTCCAAACATACGCCCAGGTCCCATATTTTACTACGGATATTCCGGGGGATGTCAAAATACGGGTCCGAGTCTGTTTACCCAAAATGTTGACCAAAGTCAACAAAAATCATGTTTTAAGCCGAAAATCATCTTTTCTTAAGTTTTTCACATAAAAGCTTTTTGGATATGCGCCTGGACTGCGCAAGCAAATCGAGGAGACATAAATGTAGGTTTTTAAGGCCTCGTAATATGAAATGGATTCTAAAATAAAAGATAACCCTTTGGGTCATCACATTCTCCGCCTCTAAAACAATCGTTCGTCCTCGAACAGACATAGAAAAGTACCAGAGTCGGTGTAAAGATCGGGATATCTGCTCCACATATCAGACTCAGACTTCCATGTAGCTGCCTCAACAGGCTCATCCAGTGCACATGAACCGAAGGGTAACTCTTCGATCTCAACTGATGAACCTGCCGGTCTTTAATAGTTACCGGCTCCTCCTCGTAGGTCAAATCCTTGTCCAACTGGACAGTGCTGAAGTCTAACATGTGGGATAGATTGCGGTAACACTTCAAAAGCATGGACACCTAAAACACTGGATGCACAACTAATAAACCTGGTGGCAACGCAAGTCTGTAAGCCACCTCTCCCACTCGATCAAGGATCTCAAAAGGCCCGATGAACCTAGGGTTTAGCTTGCCCAAAATCTCATCACGCCCTTCATGGGCGACACTCGAAGCAACACTCCCTCTCTGACCATGAAGGCCACATCACGAACCTTATGCTCAGCATAACTCTTTTGCCCGGACTGAGCTGTAAGAAGCTTATCCCGAATAATCTTAACCTTATCCAAGGCATCCTATAATAAATCTGTACCCAACAACTGAGCCTCTCCCGGCTCAAACCACCCCACTGGCGGTTGACACTGTCTGCCATATAACACCTAATAAGGAGCCATCTGGATGCTCGATTAATAGTTGTTGTTATGGGCAAACTCCGCTAACAGTAAGAATTGATCCCAAGAACCTACAAAGTCAATAACACAGGCGTGGAGCATATCCTCCAAAACCTAAATAGTATGTTCAAAATGTCCGTCCGTCTGAGGATGAAATGTTGTGGTCAACTCGACCCGCGTACCCAACTCACGATGTACTGCCCTTCAGAAATGCGAGGTAAACTACGTACCTCGATCATAAATGATAGACACAAGAACACCATGAAGATTAACGGTCTCCTAGAAATATATCTCAGCCAACCGCACTGAAGAATAGGAAACTGCCACAAGAATGAAATTCGTTGACTTAGTCAGCCTATCAATAATAATCCATACTCTATTGACTTCCTCTGAGTCTGTGGGAGTCTAACAACAAATCCATAGTGATACGCTCCTACTTCCACTTAGGAATCTCAATCTTTTGAAGCAAACCATCAGGTCTCTAATGCTCATACTTTACCTGCTGACAATTCAAACACCGAGCTACACGTGCAACAATATCTTTCTTCAGCCTCATCCACAAATAATGCTACCGCAAGTCCTTAAACATCTTGTTGGCTCATAGATGAATAGAATACCAGGAACTATGGGCCTCCTCTAGAATCAACTCACGAAGTCCATCCATATTAGGCACACAAACTCGACCCTACATCCTCAAAACTCTATCATCTCCAATTGTAACCTACTTGGAATCTCCATGTCGCACTTTTTCCCTAAGGATAATCAAATGAGGATCATCATACTGCCGATCTCCGATACGCTCAAATAATGAATACCAAGTGACTGTACAAGCTAGAACACGGATGGGCTAAAAAATATCCAACCTCATGCACTGATTGGCCAAAGCCTAAACAGCCAAAGCAAGTCGTCTCTCACTGACTGGAATATATGCAGGGCTGCCCATACTAGCTGACTTCCTACTCAAAGCTTCAGCCACCATATATTCGCCTTCCCTGGATGATACAAGATGGTGATATCTTTCTTTCAATAGCTCCAACCACCTCATCTGCCTCAAATTTAGCTCATTCTACTTGAACAAGTATTGCAAACTTTTGTGATCCGTGAACACCTCACATGACACGCCATATAAATAATGCCTCCAAATCTTCAGCGCATGAACAGTGGCTGCTACCTCCAAATCATGAACTGGATAATTCTTCTCGTGAATCTTCAACTGCCTCGAAGCATATGCAATAACCTTGCCATTCTGCATCGCCATCATACCAAGTCCAATACTATATACATCACAATATACTGTATATGGCCCTGAACCTGTGAGCAATACCAATACTGCCGCCGAAGTTAAAGTTGTCTTGAGATTCTGAAAGATTGCCTCACACTCGTCCGACCACCTGAACAGGGTAGCCTTCTGGGTCAACCTGGTCATCGGGGCTGCTATGGTTGAAAACCCCTCCACAAACCGACGGTAGTAACCCGCCAAACTCAAGAAACTCCGGATATTTGTAGCTGATGTGGGTCGAGGCCAGTCCTTTACTGCCTCAATATTCTTAGGATCCACCTGAATACCCTCTGTTGATACAACATGACCCAATAAAGCCATTAAACTCAACCAAAACTCAAATTTGAAAACTTAGCATATAACTGGTTGTCTCTTAGAGTCTGAAGAACGACTCGAAGATGTTGCTCATCCTCCTCTAAGTTGTGGGAGTAGATTAAGATATCATAAATGAAAACAATCACAAAGGAATCTAGATAGGTCTTGAATACCCTGTTCATCAAATCCATAAATGTTGCTGGGGCATTTGTCAATCCAAATGATATCACTAGAAACTCATTATTCTCGTACCGAGTATGAAAAGTTGTCTTAGGGACATCGGATGCTCTAATCCTAACTGATGGTATCAACACCTCAAATCAATCTTTGAAAACACCTTGGTACACTGAAGCTGATCAAATAAGTCATCAATCCTTGGCAATAGATACTTGTTCTTGATGGTGACTTGGTTCAACTGTCGATAGTCTATGTACATACTCATTGATCCATCCTTTTTCTTTACAAACTACATTGGCGCACCCCAAAGTAAGAAACTAGGCCTAATGAAGCCCTTATCAAGCAAGTCTTGCAACTGATCCTTCAATTCTTTCAACTCTAATGGGGGCATGCGATATGACGGAATAGAAATGGGCTGAGTGCCCAGATCCAAATCAATGCAAAATTCAATATCCATGTCGAGTGGCATCCTCGGCAGGACTGCAAGAAATACCTCTAAAAACTTTCGAACAACTGCCACAGAATTCATAGAAGGAACCTCAGCACTAGAATCATGAACATAAGCCAAATACCCCTTCTTGACCATACGTCGAGCCTTCATATAAGAGATAACCCGATTAATAGAATGACCAGGAGTCCCTCTCAACTCCAATGGGGGCAACCCCATCAAAGCTAAGGTTACGGTCTTGGCATGACAGTCCAATATAGCATAATAAGGTGACAACCAATCCATCCTCAAAATAACATCGAAGTCAACCATATAGAGAAGTAGGAGATCTATACTAGTCTCAAGACTCTAATAACAACCACACACGAACGATAGACACGGTCTACAACAATAGAATCCCCTACTGGCATGTACGCATACACATGAGCACTCAAAGAATCACGAGGCACAACCAAATATGGAGCAAAATAAGATGACAAATATGAGTAAGTAGACCCTGGATCAAATATAACCGAAGCATATCTACTGCAAACTGAAATCGTACCTACGATAACTGCATCGAAGGACCCAGCCTCAAGCCTGGCTTGAATAGCATAACATTAGGGCTAGGCCCAACCCCAATGAACTATATCCCTGGGACGGCCTCCTGTTGGCCGGCCTCTACCTCTAGCGTCCTGACCACCACCTCTCATACCTCGAGATCCACCTCTAGCTATCTAACCCCTACCTCTAGCTGGCTGAGCGGGCGGTATAACACCCTGTATCAGAACCATGGCACGAGAATCGTGATGTTGATAACTGCTCGAGGGTAAAATCTAGCAATATGCCTCGGATCGCCACATGTATAACAAGATCTCGACTGTTGAGATTGCTGACTCTGAAACTGACCTTGACGACATGAGTAACCATCTTGAAAACTCTGGAGTGGTAGGGTACTAATAAGAGCTGGCGATGCACTGTATGGTAGCTGATTAGAATGCTGCATATAAGAGCCAAGAGCTCCTGGAGCATCGTGAAAAGTATGAAGTGTTGAATGAAATGGCCTAGGCGGATATCCTCTACCAAAAGAATCCCTTCCTCCAGACGAGGCCTCTTGTCCGGCCCCTGAACATTACCCTAAGCTATAACAATCTCAACTCACCTGGCCACATCAGCCGCATCCTGAAAAGAAATCTCGCTCCTTGTCTCATTAGCCATTTGCAATCTGATAGGCTGAGCGAGCACCTTAATAAACGTCCTTGGTCTCTCTCTCTCTCTCTCTCTCTCTCTCTCTCTCTCTCTCTCTCTCGGTGGGGAGTATAAGAAGAGCATGATGATCCAAATCAATAAACCTAGTTTTTCCTGCGGTATTCCTCTCTGTGAGTGACAACTTCTAGAGAAATAGCTGAGAGAACTGGTCTCAAGACAAAGCAGGCGACCCAGCTAGTCTGGCCAAACAAAAATCCCTCCACCATTTATTGGCAGAACCTTACAGATAAAATGCAGCAAAGTCGACCCCATTGGTCTCCACTATCCCTATGTTCCGTAGAACATCGTGACAACTGTCCAAATAGTCATGGGGATCCTATGAAGATGTACTGCTATAGGTAGTAGTGAAAAGATTGGTGAGCCTGTCCAATCTCTACAAGGCATCAGAAGACATAGTTGATCCATCACTAGTTTATGCTACAACATCCGGCGAAACAACCCCAACTGGGTAAGCTGCTGGAGTCTGAAACTGGGAGCCATCTGCTCCGGAGTGTGAGTAGCGGGAGTCTATGCTGCTACCCCAGCCCGAGAGATGGCTGGTGCTACTGGAAGTATGTCGGCCTGAGTAACACTCTCCATAAGGCCCATTAGACGGACCAGAGCATCCTGAAGTATCGGGTTAGAGATGAACCCCTTCGAAATCTGAGTTGGCCCTAATGGAACGGTCTAGGTCAGAACCTCATCATCAAACTCCACCTGAGGCTCCGCTATTGGTGCTTCTCTTCGAGCTGTAGGCTGAGCCCTGCCCTGGCCTCTAGCACAACCTCGTCCTCATCCTCTGCCCCTCATACGAGTTGCCACAGGGGGCTTGGGTTGTTGATCAGCTAATGAAGTGGTACATGTTCGCGATATCAGTGAAAGAACATAGTAGAAGTTCAATTAGCATTAAGAAATCAAACTACATGACAGAGAAGAATATATGTGAAGTTATTCTTAAACTCCGTAGTCTCTAAGGGATAAGCAGAGACATCTCTGTACTGATACCTCAAACTCTACCTAGCTTGTTCGTGAATTGTGAGACCTAGGAAACCTAGTGCTTTGATACCAACTTGTCACGACTTGGATTTTCCACCGTCGGGTTTATGATGGCGCCTAACTCTTAGAATGCAAGGCAATCCAATAAATACAGTTCTAACACATTAATCATTAACAAAATAGTAAATAACAATAGTTAAACTAAGCATATATGAAGTGCAGAAATTTTATAATAGTTTAAAAAAAATCTAGGACTAGGCACCCAAAAGATCTGGTGTCACAATCCACGAACATCTAAAAATTTCTACAAATACAGGTTTAAAGGAAATACATCTATTTTTTGGAATGAGAGAAAACAGGAAACTAAGATAGAGGGAAGGGGACTCCAATGTTTGCGAATGCCGACAGATCTACCTTGGGTCTCCAGTGTACTGAAGACAGCAACCCAAACTCTTAGCAGTGTGGTCCAGTACCGGGATCTGCACAGAAAATGTAGAGTGCAGTATTAGTACAACCGATCCCATTTACTAGTAAATGCCAAGCCTAACCTCGTTGAAGTAGCGACGAGGCTAGAACACGATAAATTACATAAACCTGTGCAGTTAAACAATATACTATTAACATAACAATTTATAGAAGCTAAGTAGAAATTAACAAGAAGGGGGAAACATGAAATGGAGGGTACCAAAAGAAGGAATCACAGCACTAAGGCTGCATTTTTATTAGAGTTGTCAATCTAGTCTTTGTTCAGTTAAGAATAAGGCTTTTTTAATCTGGGCCAAGTAAATGTGCAATATCTGATGCTTGATCGAGGATAGATTGAGCTAGCCAGCGAGCCTAATAAAAAATATTTAATAAATTTTTTTAAAGGGATAATACATAAATACCCCTATCACTTGTCTCGTTTTCTCAAGTACCCACTTTAACTTTACTAATGTCCTATTACCCCTAAACTAGTCAAAGGTATATGAATACCAACTTATGTGCCGATGTGGCATGGTAAGTGGTTACACATTCAGCAAGGCGCGTGAAAAGGAAAACTTAAAGTTCAACCAGTGTATTTTTCCTTTTCTTATTTATTCTTTTCGGTTTTTATTATCTTCTTCTTCAAACTATTAAATTTCCCGACTAAAATGACAAGTCACACTCTATAACTTTTTATTTTTCAACACGTGTGATTTGTGGGTTTCACTTTTTGGTTACCAATTTATCAAATTCAAGTTTATTATTTTGAAGAAATTACATCATATATCATTTGGGCCGCTGTCATACCTCCTTTTTTCCGCTTTATGACCTTTACTATACCCCGGGAAGAGATATAGTAATAAAGGAGTTTTTCCAATTTAAGGACAATCGAAACGGGATTCGTTTTTATTTAAAAATCAGGGTGTCACTTGGGAGATTTATGGTGTCCTAAGTCACCGTTTTAAATCCCGAATCGAGGAAGGGTTTGACTTTGTTTAACAGTCGCGAACCAGAAATTCGGGTAAGGAATTCTGTTAACCCGGGAGAAGGTGTTAGGCATTCCCGAGTTCAGTGGTTCTAGCACGGTCGCTCAACTGCTATATTTGGCTAAATTTTGATTTTAATACATGTTAAACTTACAGTGCAATTTTAAAGTTATTTGCCGCTTTTTATAAATCATTTTTATTTAAGAAAGTGAACGTCGTTTAAGAATATATTTTTGGATCACGTCACATGAAATGCACCCGGATCTTCGACACATTCTTATTCAACGTTTTTGGATTTGGATTTGGGTCGCATGAAATGCACACTCGTATTAGGAAGGTAAGATTATTAAAATCGCGCCTAAAGCGACTAACGTGTTGTAATCTTTTGGGAGGGTCGTGAAATTCGCTAAATGACTTTCCGATTTTCTAAATATTTTAAACCTTTATTGAGGGCCCCGCAATTTGTATTTTTGTTGGGCGAGGCTCGCCTCATTTTATTTGAAAAAGGATAAACCTAAAAGATAACTATATTTTTTTATTTTTGATTTTTGTCTCTAATAACGAAAGAAAGATCCTAATTAATTATATTCAAAATCCGGGCCTTAAGTTCAAGTCCGGGTCCAAACAAAAGGACGAGCCTTTTAGTTTAAAACTCGCTACCTAACTCAAAACCTGAATTCCAAATACCAGTTAAATCAAATGAAGGAACCTTCGAATTGGGCCCAAATGGCTAGGCCAATGAGCCAAATTAATAAAAAAAAGACTGGCTACCCTAAGCGAAACAACAACTAAGGCCGGCTGCCCAGGGATCGAGTCCCCATCAGCGCTTGGCTATGACTTCACTAGTTTACTTTTGTTCCGGGTGATAATGTCTCACGAATTCCACACTGCTCAAATGAAAGGCCTTGGGCCTGAGAACCTTTAATTGGCAAATCGTTGGCCCAATTTTTAGTTGCAGATTGCAGAGATCAAAGCAATACTCATTCAATATTAATAATTCAACCGAGATGGAATGCTGATGATTATTATAAAATAGGAATTGATATCAATCCTTTTGTATTCGTAGCACTTAGCAACACCTATTATCCAAATACCCATTGGAAACAAACTGAAATTTATACTAATCACTCGAGTACTTTACTAATACCAAAGTGAACAAATCAATGACCTGGATTCACATTGTGATCACAACTGGTTACAGGACAATTAAAATGAACTTATTAACAGGCTACTTGTATCAACAAGTTAGTGCAAAATATACTCGTCCAAAGATACAAGCTAACAGAATCGGGAAGCACTTGCCAAGCTAAAACTAACACAAAATAACTAGAAGCTTAAACAGTCCATTATTACGTTGCTAATTTCAGTCCAGTCATGTGTTTGAATACAATTACAAATTTACTAAAAATTAAGCTAAAACCCCAATCTAGAATGTTCTAGTTACTTTTATCTTATTCCTACCCCTTTTAACTCCCTATTCTACCCTCCCTTCACTTTATCAATTGCTAAACTACCCATTTATATACCAAAATTACCCCCACCTACTTAGATTTATTACATCTAAACCTTTTAATATCCCTAAAAGACCCCTGAAGTTCTTTTTAAAATTACTGCCCATACTCCCCCCTCCTTATCAGTTAAATCTTTAATTCTATCCTAGTCATTATGGTAAAGGCAACATTAAAATGTTCAACTAAATCCAAACGACTATACTAATTAACTAAAAATGATTAACAATTATTCTACAAACTACCACAAAATACTATTTAAATCATATTAATGACTCAATTTAATCAGAACAAAAGTCAATCAAATACAACCCTTAGAATTTACATAATCATTTTCTAATTCAGAACCGATTTTCAAAGTGTTCAAAAAAAATCCAACAAGAAATGAAGATCAATCAACAAAATTCATACATGCAATCAATGAAAATAAGGAAAGAAAGAAAGAAAGACTCACTGGAAAGAAAAAACCAAGAACTCCGGCCAGCCTTTGGAACCCTAATCGTCCAAAATTCCGACCCGTAACATGCCTAATCAGGTTTTTTCATAAGAGAACACCTGATTAGGGATGTTATGGTTCAAAATTGTGGGGATTTTTTAAAAAAAAAATTTAACCAGAAAGTTCAATTTGATATTCGAACGTTTCTTGAGAGATTTGAGACAAAAGGGCATGGTGGTTGGGTAGAGGATGGTCAGGAGGTGGTTTGGTGTGATTTTGGGTTAGTTTGGACAATGCTGTGTTCGCCGGAGTTAGGGTTCCGGCGACACAACTTCATATATTTGAACAAATTGGGGATGATTCGAGGGAAACGGTGTATAGGGGTGTACTGAGGAGCTCAAGGCGGTCATACGGTGTTAATGGTGTGGTGGTTGGTAAAGGAGACGTCTCCCGCCGGTAGGGTTCCGGCGGGCTCTGTGAGGAGACGGTGACGGCTAATGTTTTGCTGGGGAAGAAATGAGATGTAATGAACTGTGTGTATGTATAATTGATACATTAAAGGATTATGGGCGATTTCTGGCTGTTGGATTACATGGATCAACGGCCCAGATCATTCGAGTTCTAAAACGGCACCGTATGGCTTAAATGAAGATTTTACTCTCAGCCATTAAATTATTTAAATGAACGGTTCAGATCACACGCGATAAAACAGCGTCGTTTAGTTCTCCGTGGTGCTGAACCGGATCGAGAAATGGGGCTTGGGCGGGTGAATTGATTTGGGGCATGTGGAATTTTGGCATTTGGCCCAAATATTTCACAGCCTTCTTTTTTTTATCTTTATTTACTTTTCTTGTTGTTTACCCATTTTATATTTTGTATTGTTTTTTTTTTATTTTTTGTATATTTTTTATTTCCAAATTTATATATCATTTTTCTGATTTTATTAATTTGTGAAATTAAACTAGAACTAATTAACTCCTAAAATTTATTTAATATCTATTTTATATTAATTCTCGATAAAAACACTAAAAATGCTATTTTTTTATTTTTTCTTTAATTTATTTCAAAAATTATAAAAATTAAAAATCCTAATGCATATGTATATTTTTTAATTTTAGAATGAATTATTATAAAACTAATTAACACAAACATGCAACAAATATCAACAAATAATGAAAAATTATTTTGTTTGGATTTTAGGAATAATTTCCTTAGGAAAAAAATCACGTGCTCACAGCTGCCCCTCTTTGCCCGGAAACACGAAGAGTTTTCGTGCAAATACAAGTGAGCAACTATGAACATTTTTTGCCCGTTCGAGTATTCCATTGTGAAGCATTTTTTGAAAAGTTTGACCGCACCCTACTTCGGAGGTTGCCTACATATCCCGGGCTAAACAGGAATCAGGTCAGTATAGTTCATGAGTGTCTGGTAGCTGGGACTACCATGAAGCTGTGATTTCACTGCTGTTGCTGCTGTTACTGCTTGCTGACCCCCCCTTATTACACCATGTAAAGATAAAAAGAAGCTAGCCTAGGTTATGCCCTATGATTTACAAAAATCCTATCTATGCCTGGTATCTTGTATTCTTGTATTGCCTTGATCTTGCATCTTGTATTCTTTCAATGGACTTTTGGCTGTTGCCTTGACTGTGTTTTGAAATATGTGTCCGTTCTTCAGGTGGACTCCTACTTGTGATTGCTTGAAAAAGTATTCCCTTGTTCTTCAGGTGGACTCCTGCTTGCGATTGCTTGAAAAAGTATTCCCTTGTTCTTCAAGTGGGCTCCTGCTTACAAAACTAAACAACCAAAGAAAATTTTCTACCCCAGTATGGTGACTAGGCATGTAATGTTATCAGATGTTACAATTTAAAGCTAGAATTTAGATTATACTTCCTTTGTTTTCCAGGTGGGTGCCTGCTTACTGCATTTGAAAAGATATTCCCTTGTTCTTCAGGTGGGCCCCTGTTTGCTGAATTTGAAATATATATTCCATTGTTCTTCAGGTGGGCGCCTGCTTACAACAAATATACAAAACAAAGAAAATTTTCTGCCCCAGTTTGATAACTGGGTGCATGATGTTACTAATTGTTAACTTGAGAGATAAAGTTGTATTATACTTCCCTTGTTCTTCAGGTGGGTGCTTGCTTGCTGTACTTTGGAATGTATTCCCTTGTTCTTCAGGTGGGAGCATGCTTGCTAATTTTTGAAATGTATTCCCTTGTTCTTCAGGGGGGCACCTGCTTGCCAAATTTGAAATGTATTCCCTTGTTCTTCAGGTGGGCGCCTGCTTACAACAAACATACAAAACAAAGAAAATTTTCTGCCCCAGTCTGGTGGTTGGGTACAGCATATTATCAAATATACAAATTGAAAGTTAAATTGGAATTATACTTCCCTTGTTCTCTAGGTGGGCGCTTGACTGCTGAAACCTTGAAATGACTTCCTTTGAACATTGCTACTTTTCCTTAAGACTTGAACTGTTCTCCCTTGTTCTCCAGGTGGGTGCCTGATTGCCGAAACTTTCTGTGTTCCCATGTTGTCCACATTGGTCACATTCACTTTAAAGTGATTAGTAAGAATTTGAATCTTTTGTCCCTG